>MU104913.1:0-42300 GCA_014871385.1 Ceratodon purpureus | reverse complement strand
GAGTGAAACTCACATCACCATTGCTTCCACACTATTTGCTGCACATGCTGTATACCATTATTCTATATATTTTGTTCGAATTTGGACATGAATGAATGGTTTGTTTCGATCTCCCTGAAAGTTCGGAATCACTTTCACTAATCCTGGTTTGCGCTAATCCCAGATGCAGCAGTGTGAAACAAACAATAGGACACATTGCTAGATTTTCCAAACAAACAATGGGACAATGTGAATGATTTAATAAAACAAGCAATGGGACAGTTACTTGATTTGATGAAATTAGGCTAACTATCGAGTGCATTTCTCCAATTTGGGATTCTGTTACTTGCGTGTTTTCCCATTAAAAGCCAAATCAGATCAAACTTAGACTACGCTAATTTAAATTACATTGGGACTATACCAAGTGACCAACTTCATTTGAGTTGAACTTCTCTCTGAATTCCAAATTCTGGGAGCTTGGTTGCTACCAAAAAGCACAGAACTAGCTACAGGTTCGTTCTCATCCTAGTTTCCTATCGTTTTATATTATTTTTCTATTCGCATTTTAGAATATCTCATATTAAATGAAATTTTGTCCCCCATTTCTGTGAAAAAAACTCGGGCTTTTCACTATCCTGGTTTGTGTGTTTAGAGCAATGGTGAAGTACAAGCAACTTGGATGGGGACAGTAAACATGATTTGTGGTGGTTTTTTCCTTCGCGATTCGCTGGTTTTGAAACTTTCACAACCCTTGGTTGCTACTAAAAACACAGAACTTGCTACAGGCTCGTGCAAATGCAAATGTATTGAACACAACAGGAAAGGTGAGGGGGTGCCCGTGATTCCGGAATCTGAAGATTCGGCAACACAGACAGGGCCAAGAAAAAAAACTGGTTTTGGGGCCAGTGCCCGGCCTCCTTCTCCTCCGCATTGTATGTGTCTAGCACTGTACAGAATACAAAGCCTGTGGGAGAGGTCACTTGGACAAGAATCTTGTTCCCTCAGCCACACTAATTCACTGATCTCGCGGGGCTTTGAACCTTTGGTTGGCTTTTTTTTTTTTTTTTTTTGACACAAATAAAGGGGCTTTGGTTGGCTTTTGGCTTGGCTCCAACTTCCTCCTTCCTATTTCCTCCTTCCTCTCTCCGCAGGTGGATTATTATTTGGCTCTTATACTTGCTCTCTCAACATACTTCACCCCGTCTCCTCTCTTCTATCATCTCTCCTCTGGAGGGAGTCCGTCCAAAATGGCCACAAAAGAGGGGCTGCATCTGCACTCGATTAGGATTGGATTTTCTGTCTTTATTTTCTTTTGTTTTTGGGTCAAGTATGCTTTATTACTGAGAGAACGGATCAGACACTGGCGGTGATTTTTATATTTCAGAATAAGGAGGAGGAGGACAGTGTCATTTTAAATCGACCATTCTTGGTCAATTAGGATTAGATTTTGTGGTGATTCTGAATACTTATTCTTTGTGAAAAGAAGAAGGAGAGAAGCAGTGTTTAAGGTAGAGGTCCCAGAAACCATCCAAATTTCAGGTTTGTTCACTTGGGATAGTGGTGGAAAAAGTTTATAATTTTTGGATGGAGTGCAAAAACTAGTGCAAAGCCATCCAAAAAAGAACTTTTTTAGTAAGTCTATAATTTCCTATGAATTTTTGAGTGTTCAGTCCTAGCTAAGGGTGCCACAAACCGCATGTAGAGTCATGGTTAATATGAACAGTTGGATTCTGAAATTAGAACATTTCTGCACCAATTAGAAGCACTTAAGTTTCGCAGACATGGACGGATTTAGAGCTCTTATGTACACATTCAGAAAACATGTTGGATGAGTTGGTGTAGCCTAGCCCAAAGCCTACTTGGCGGTTCTAGGACCCAAGCAGTTTCTCAGACCTCTACCTTACTAGGTTGAGACCGTGTAAATAAAGTATTTGTTTGTTCTACTAAGGAGCATATATCTACACCTGTGTGATGCAACGAAGGATGTAAATGGAATGGAGTTACGCTATTCAAATCATTTGAAATGGATGTAAAAGAATATAGATTTATACTTTAGTTATATTTTTTGATAAAATTTATTTTGTAGTTGGTTGAAAGCGAGTAATAATTATAGTCTCTTTAAAAGTTATGATAAGTTTTAAAATTTTATTTTAAAATGCTTGGTTATGGCCAAATTTACACTACGTATCAAGAGTTGGCACCAAGGAAAACAAATTATTTCTTTGATCACTACTTTGGTCATACTTTTATAATCACACTTTTTTTTTAAATGCAAATTTAACCACTAAAAACCCGCTACATTTGGAAGACATAGTGGCAAATTGTTGTCGTTTCAACAATTCTCTTTAACTTTCACAAAAAATTGGCAATTAATAAAATCAAAAAATCAAAATTTAAGTGGATGGTCTTACAGATTATGGTACGATGGTCTTGATTAAAAAATAGACCTTAGATGCACATGACTTGCAAGATCATAATCTACAAACAAATTCAAAGGTTTTTTTTGACCAAATGACCGAATTATAAAGCCACCATCAAATGTGACTTTAATATGTTTTTTATACATTCAAAAAATCAAGCTTCCAAATTTCATGTTTTTTTGTGTTATAAAAAACTACTAAAACAAAAATCAAAAATGTTTTGGGAACCATGAAATTGTATGTTTACTATAAACAAAGGGTTTGCTTTTTGACACAACTACAAGGGCAATTTTTTAAGGCCAATATAAGATCCTCCAAAAAAAGATAGTTAGAAGTAGATGGTCATATTTTTGTAATGGTATAACTTGAAATGTTAAAAAAGAAAAAATTCTATAAGTGTGATTTGACATAAAAAGTATGGATTTTAAATCAAAATCTGAATTTTAGAAATATTCTTTGGAGTAATTGAAAATAAAGGATTTTCCATTTTCAAAGCTTAAATGGGACAAAGTTGTATGGAGTAGACTTATTTAAGCAACACCTACAACAATTCCCGACACTATAATGCATCTCATTGGATGCAAGTCGTCATAGGCAGGAGTAGAATTTCATTATGTGGATTTTTAGGCCATGACTTTCACACAAAAAGATAGAAATATGTATTAAAACACATACATTTTTTAATTAAAAAATTCATAGGATTGTGAAATTCGTAAGATAATAAAAAATATTTAACTCATTCTAATCTTCCAAAGAGGTTGACTATCCATTTTAGTATCCTTGATTTTTTAGACTCAGTTAAAGCACTTGAAGCCTATTACTAGGTGCAAATCAAATTTGGACAATAAGAGATCACCATGCACCAATAGAATGATATGTTTGTTTTCAACTTACATATTATAATTGCAGATTTAACTTATAAATGACAATGGTCTTGGAATGGGGTTTTTTAATTTAAAGCAAGTTTTTATTATATCAATTTTGAATTTAATTATTTGAATATCTTGTGCAGATGTAGGAATTTGGTAGAGGTTTGCTAAAATGAAAGGTTTCTAATTGAGTTGAAAAAAATAAAAAATTTAATCTTATAAAAGATGGAACTTTTGTTCCTCTTTTCCTTTCCTTCCTTTCTACTTCCAAAATGCATAGCATAATGTGAATAAGTGTCTCTTTTACAATTATTTCACAATGTTACACCTTTTTGCAGCCTTGAAAGTTTGGTCTACAAGAAATTGACGCCATGTTCACTATACTTATAATCCCTTCTAATTTATGTAATTAAAAAAAATAAAAATGCAAAAAAAAGTCAAAGTTTGTTGATCATGTTTGAATAGGATTGTAGCAAATAAATCTTTCTCCTTTAAATTGGATTGTCTTCTAATTTGTGTGGTTAATTTTAATGAGTATTTTCTTTTAACAATCCAAATTAAGATCTTTGGGCTAAAAATGAAAAAAACCTTGTTTTTGGTTCTTCTTCTCTTGCTTTGGAAATGAAAGTTTGTGACTATTTTGGTGGAAAGTAGTCAAGGTATTTAGGGGTTGAGAACACATCTTTTAAGACTTTTGAAAACTTACATTTGTTGAATTATATCTTCAAATGCAAAAATTTCAACAAAATTCAATTTAAATGGCCACATTATATTGCCTTGTAAATTATAGACAATTTGAAAATTTTATTTATTCTTAATTTCTTTGTTGTCGCCCCGGTCTTGTAGTTTTGAAGCAAAAGAGGCATTCTTGTCTTTTGCAAAAGAAACTTGCTAGACCATGGAAATTATCTTCTGTATGTCTTAATTTGCCTTTTGAAAGCTTCAACAAGGATGATCCTTCTCCTTTTCTTCCTTGAGTATGAATTAAAGTTGTATAGGGACAGATTTCATAGACCAATTACAAATTGTAGGACCCTTTTTTCACGGTTCATAATACATAGTGCAAATTGCTCCTTAGAAAAACAATGTTTTACGTCAAGTTTCATTAAAATTGAATTAATTAGAAAGACTATATATCAAAAAATAAAAAAATTGGCTATCATGAGATTTCTTTGTGAAGCCTTCTTTGCACTTTAACCGTCCAACACATTAAAATCTTCAATCATTGTTCCGATATAACATCAATTTGGTTTAAAATTCTTGTGGTTTATCAATAATTCCAATGAATATTTGATTGTTACACATAATTTGAACTTGAAGCCTATGTCAATTGTTGACCAAACTTCATTTGAAATTATAATTAAAAGTCAAAATTAGCTATATTGTGGTCAATTTGGGTTTGGTCAAGATCTCAGATATTAAATATAGATTGTATGAAGTTGAAACTTTTTGTACATTGTGGGTTTTTCCCATACCTTTCCAAAATAACCATTCATGCTTCCAAATTCCTCATACTTTAGAAAATATTCGCAGTCAAAGTTTGAAAACACTATTAAACATCATGCTGAAATCTACCCAAAAGTGCCGCATATATGTTCATTTATTCTCAAAATCTACCAAAATCAATTAATTTACAGTAACTTCAAAAATTCACTACAAATAGAGATTTTATTTTTTTTCAATTTTTATATCTTGTACATGTATCTAAGATTCTAAAGGCATGATGACATTGTTGGATTTTCAATTCAATTCTTAACATGCCTGTTTTGTTGTCGAAGATCGGCCTTTGTAATTGAATTTCAACATACGACTATGTGAAAAATCAAGCATTTCTACAGGTTTTATATATCCTACAAGGATAAAAACTATATAGACGTAATCCCACCTCACTTAGGACAAGGTATTGTACATCTTCATTTCAAAAAAAATCTTAAAATTGTTTTTTTTTGGCATACAATACAAAACACTTCAAACCCATTATGCAACAAATAATTTTATATTTTCCAACTTTGAGCATTATGATCTCACTAACAGTAAGGAAATTGAATCTAAGATTTAGAATACATACATGTACAAATACGATAATAGATCTTACGGTCACATCTAGAAAAATAAATTAAAAATTGAAGATTTGCATCTTGCTTTGAAAGAGGGCAATTTTTAGGGTTTCTTTCAGTTCCAAAGCCTTCCCACATTAGGGATTATGTATAATTAATCATTTTGAATGATTTTTGTACCTAATTACATATTGTACAATTTAGTCATGGAATTAAAATTTAGTACAATCGTATTTAAGATGAATACAAATTGCTTACTTAATTTCCATAGTAATCGACTCTAGAATTCACCAAAAATATAATATTATTTTCTTAGACTAAAATTTGGTAGGCTTGAGTGAGATTGTGTTAAGGTGCAAAGATAATTATATTTTTCCAAAAACACAAGTGATATATCACATTAAAATTTTAATTTGAGTTCTTGAATAGGTACTTTGTATTCACCTTGGACCGGACTATACATTGTACACAAAATATGTCTTACATCACAATTAACTTTATAAAATCGAATTGGTGTCATTCAAAAGTTGCAAATCTGTATCATATTATTTACGCTCACATTTATTCATCCAATTTTGCATGGACATTTCTAATATTTTTAAATACTTTGAGGTTATTTATAGGTTCCTGAACTTATGTGGCAGTTAATTAACTCATGACTCAGGGTTACGTAACTGTATGAGCTTCCTAATCATCATATTTGCTGTAATTATAGCTCCTTTGACTGCTGTAATTGCTTGGCATGATCCCACCCAAATGAGGAAATATGCATTTGAACAAGTGGAAAATTCTTGCATGGGGAACAAAGTGGCTTTCTGCATGAGACCCACCTGGGCAATGGGCATCCTCATGGGGCTGATGTGTTCTAATGTTTCCTTAGAAATTGCCTGGTTCTGTGTGGATGGTATATCTGGATGTTCCCATTAATTCTTTGACTTAGTTGATATGTATTTCCGTAATGGACAGAATTAAAGGTGGCAAACAAAATTCATGTGGTATGGGCTTGCATGAAATACCTTCTGGACGGGAATGTTTGCAATCACCATAACATTCTACAGCAGTACGAGAACCGTCACCCTTTAGGATTGCATGTTTAACCCTTAAAGGTCTTGAGGCTTTTGTCAAGTATAGTGTGTTGTCACCAAAATTTGAAATTTTTGGTGTAATTGGTCACTACTTGGTGCTCCTTTGGAGTACTCATACGCCTTTTTCTACTAGTGCAAAATCTCTAAAATCTCATGTTAGCATGTGATTCACATGTCAACCTCTACTCTATGGATTTACATACTCATAGTGGGGTTTAAAAGATAAAATCTTAGTCCAAAAATGACCTTAAACTACCAGATGATGGACTTGTGTACCCTCGGTTGTTGCCGGGGTACTAGGGGATTGGCGGTTCGATTTCGATCGGCCGTAAAATCTCACTTGTACCGGATGGATAACCCCGACGATGGGTTGCGAAAAGCAACTCGTCCGCTTTGCCCGCGGATTGCGAAAAGTAATCCGTGTGTTCCAAAAAAAAAAAAAAAAAAGATAAAATCTCTAATGAATGTAATTGTTGAAAGTTCTATTTTTCAGTTGTCAAATTTATTGGACATCTTTGACTACGCTTTTAACATTGTCTTGAATCTTTTTACTATCATTCGTTGGTTGACTTATGAAAGTGAAATAAAGATGCTTGTGTCAAAAAAATTTTGACATTTTCAATATGTGATGTCAATGATTGATTAATTCCTAATGTTCTTTGAGACTATAATTTTGTTTAGGATTTAGGATGGCAATCATTTTATTAATGGCTCAAAACCTTATAAATTTCTAATTTGTAAGGTGGATTGCTTTCCAAATTGGTATACATATTTGTATAATGTAGGTATGAGATCCTATAGATACAAATCCCATGAAGTGATTAATTTTAAAAATTGGTAGCTTGCTATTACTAAAGATTTTTTTTTACAAGTTTCTCTTCAAAATGGCCAAAATTCTAGGGATTAGAATGTTATTCAAAACTTGTAGTTGATGTGCGATACATTCTCTATAATAAATGTGGAGTAAATTAGTTTTTTCACTATTGCATGTGTTCCTTATGTAAGGGCAATGTTGCTCACATAAAAGTGCAACCATTGGCTCATAGATGGAAGTCATGGAATGAAAAGATTGTACATATGTTGGTTTTGAAACAGAAATGAAAATAAAATCTTTGCATTGGTTTAGGAATGTGGACATGGGCATAACAACACGGTATTTAAACAAGTGGCACTTCAATCATGTTGGTTAGTTTTGGATTCATTTATAGTTCATTGGAAGATCAAAAATGTTCTTGGGCTTCGATAGCCCAAGATAAGTGCATATAAATGACGTTTGTTTTCACCTCAACACTCTTCTAATGGAATTAGATTGGTAGTGTCCCGCCTCAACGCCTATGCTACCACAAAACTATAGAATTTAAAGCCAAAAGATTTAGCCAAACAAAGTTTCACTACAAAGAATTAGTACTTACACTGAAATACTACAATAAACTAAAAAACACATCAATCCTCCACCTCCACATCCATGCTCCTTTTGCCTTCTCAGTGACCATGTACCTTAGCAAGCGTTTTTCACAGTAAGTTTTTATAAGTTGTGTGTATACTATAACAAGTGTCTAGTTAGGATTATAAGGTTAAGCATCATGGTGTATTTTTTCTACATGTAGACTCATGAACTTGATGTTTTTTAATGGTAGTGCGTTTTTCGAGGTGATTCAATTAGGAGGCTTCTGAAGGTCATTAGAGAGTGGTCAAAAGTTACTACAATTTTTTTCATGAAAATGTGTAGACAAGCAATGAGAGTACAAATATAATTCTTTTAGAGAAATAATTGAATATATTTTGTAGGAAAGTCGAATGTAGACTTCTCCAATGAACCTAAGTTAGAGGAATTGAAAAATAGTGGAATTTACATTTTTTAAATAAATTGCAAATAGTCATGAGGGTAACGATAGGCAAACATGTAGAATATGCCATGGCATTACCACGATGTGTTTCCACAACGCTAGATTCATGATATTTTGAAAATTTCACCACGCCTAAGCCCTAGCAAAGCCCTCTGTGGCGGGTTTGAAATGCATGTCAATCGATGCTTATGCCAAGGCTCACATAGGTCTTCTAGATGGAAGCATGCAGAATTGTATTGGAATCCAAAGGACCTTCATTTGATGTTATGTGTATTGGTCAAATTGTAAGTATTAAATCTTCATGATCATAGGAAAATTACTCTATGTAGTACTAAAACTGCTTGACTTATGGTTTGAAAGGAGAGAGGTGGAGAAAAGTCACAAAATTAGGGTTTCAAATTAAATGGACTATATCTGCTTATATAACTGTACTTCCTTTTTAGATAAAGAGTTATTTCCTGTGAATGGCAATGCAATCCACTTTGAATTCCATCAAAAAGTTTAAAATTCCTTAGACAACAACAGCTCAAATAGGTTTATGCCCCCTTCGCACCAGGGGGCGGGGTGTTGCTACAGTACCAGTTAATAGAGTGTTAGGGAAAGGGGGTTCCACACCGGGGAGGTATGTTACCTTCCGAACCTAGTCAACACGGTTCCAAGCCATAGCCAAACTTCACCTTACCAGCGGTGCTACAGCGGAGTCCCAGCGGTGGCAGGAAAGTGGCGCGGAAGATGCGTTTATTCCTCAAATAGTAAAAAAAATGTGTTTTGAGGGGTGTTACGGAGAGTGCAAGCTGGGTAGCCATTAACTTGGTAGTTAAGAATCAGATTTTCCCGCAGTTGTTCAAAGATATTCTGCCTTTTATTCGCTGCCCAGCGTGGGTGCCGGCCTAGCTGCCTAGGCGGTGAAAGTATTCAAGCTTCATAAGGACTCCCGAGACAGTGATCTCACTTTTCTACTGTAGCATCTCTGTAAGTTTTGCAATGAGAATGCATGCTACAAACTGATGCCTTTCTACACTGCTATTCTATTGATTTTTCTACGTCTTCACGGTGGGAGTGAAGAGAATTCCAGCAGCGCTTCATACTTCCCTGCACCGAAAGATGGCCACACGTAAGTCAATTTTTCCTTCTTTCCAGTAAAATTTTGTTGCAAACAATGTCCCTTCTTCGAAAGTATGTCTATTGTGGTTGTAAGTCTCCCGGAAAGAAGCTGTACACCGATGTAAAGCTAGAAATCTCATGGTTGTATGGAGACATTCACCTTGCTAGAAAGTTCTGCAGTGATCGGAGTTATAGTCTTTCGAAACCTTTGCTGTTTTGCCTATTTCTGTCGTCCATGTTAATTCCGACGTCTGTTTCGCCTGCGGGACACTGTCATTTAGTAACCGACTCTGTCAAGGCCAAGCTAGAAACTATGATTCATTATTTTAGATTAAAATGACATAAGAAAACGATGACCTGAATGTAGCGAAGAGTGTATTACCTGGACCGTGAAGGAGCCGAGAACAGGCCCACGCAACCTGCACACCCACAGAACACCCCTCCGACGCCCAAGTCAATATAGTTGTATGGAACAAAAATCAATATACTAACATCAAATTGATGTCTGTTATTTTCTGCAGAGAGCAACAGTTCACAGAGCCTGCAGCAGCCAAGGGCGCCGGTGAAGGTGGTTAGGAGAGGGAAGGGAGTAGACGAAGATGGTGCAGGGCCTAGCAAGAAAGAGCGGGATCCGAACTGGACAAAGGCAGAGATATTATCCCTCATCGAAGCCAAGCGACAAGAGTACATCGAGGAGATGACTGTTGATGATCCCCGGGAGCTTATGTGTCCCGAGCTCGGGAAATGGTGGAAGATAGCAGTAGTATTGAACTCAGGAAAAGGAGAGGGGGATGTCCACAGGGACCGAGACGCATGCAAGTACAAATGGAGTACTTTGCTTGCGGACTTTAGGAAGATATGGGATTTTCACTGCCGTACTGGTACTAACTCCGAAGAGTATTTTAGAGAGACCACTCCTGCAGAGAAGAAGTTCCACAAACTGCCCAAAGACGTTCTATTTTGTTGCGTACAGGAACATGGCGGAGCTTCCTCCGGGATAGAGCAACCGTAACCCCCCCCCCCCCATGCACGTGACACAATGAATCCCAATGATTCAAATTCCAGACATGCCATCCCTAACGAATCAGCTCCAAGAATGAATGTATACGAGCTGTGGGAGAGGATACATGGAGCAGTGGAGGAGGGGGGATGTCAACCCCAATCCAGATCAACTCATCGGAGTCACCCGGTGTTTCATCAGCGAGGAGCATGGGGAGAGTACCACCGATGGCTACGCATGGTGGGCACTCTATCCCTCCCTGCACACAACATCCATCGTTGATTATGGGGAGGGTGAATACCCCCCGCAACCACCTCGGCGGTTAGATGAACAGTTCAATCTCAATGTCCCCCCAGTGGAGGAGGATCCCGGCCCCAAGCGGCGAATGTGCCATGGAGCCCATGCCGGGCCGCGGGTTGGTACTCAAGTCACAGGTAACTCACCGCTAGCAGGTACTGTACCACTTGTCTCGAGGCAGGGCCGCCGGCCTGAAGAAATCCACATCTTATCGTCCACGGCAACGTCAGCTGCGGGGGAACTGAGAAAAACAATAGGAAGTACCGGGCACAGAAAACGAAAGAGTGCGGAAGCCACAACCTAGCCGATGGGGTGACAGAGAGTGCCGAGAAGATGGTACAGGTTTTGAGCGACATCAACATGACACAAAAGAGCACTGAAAAGGAGAAGCTTGAGGTACAAACTTGACACTTTGAGGAACAACTGCAGTATTAGAGGGAGCGTGACAGAGTCACGTTTGAAAACTTTAGAATTTCACAGGAACATATGAGGTTGAGTTTACTCAACCAAGGGATGGTGGTGCAAGCGCTAGCAAGTCTAGCCAATGCCATTACTCGCACAGTCGCACCTCCAGCTCAAACTGCTCCGGCTACAGACACTACCGCCTACCGCTCCTCCGGATGGATCTGCAGCTGAAGAAGACGTCGATTTACCTGCAAAGAATTAGACCACATCGACGCTAAACTTCTATGGTCCATTAAGTTTTCTGAATAGTATTTCAATTTAATCCAGTTCGTCATTTAAAACAGTAGGGGTTAATCTACTTAATGTCTACTGTCCTCTATGTTCGTTTGATGTCCTTCCTTTGCCGTAGTCGTTGTAAACGCCACCCCCCTGATTGCAAGTCCTGCACATGCAATCCAATAGTTAGCAGGTACGGTGTTATAGTCTTGTACACGACGTGACGACGCAGAGCATGCGTAAAAAGAAAACGTCTTCTGTGGCTCAACTCTCAGTCTCTCCAGTTGGGAGATGAGCACATGTCTGGAATAAAACTGGGGTGCAGCGAAAGCGACTTTAAATTCAACTGAAACAGGGGTCAGAAAAATTCACCTCTATCACCTGCTGACGTTGGGCACTTTGTCCCGCCACCACACCCACGACCTCCATACCGAAACAACATGAAATAACAACTGAACTGACTTCCACGCATCCCACCCTTCCAACAACCCCCCCCTCTCCCTCTAAAAATAATTTGATGTCACTAGTGAAGCCGATCCTGAACTAGGAATGCGGCCAACCTTGTTCGTTCCTTGCGCCCTCTACTTTGTTCGGTGGAGCTTCTTCCTCAACAGGCCTCTCCTGTAGAGGGTCTTCGTCTACAAGAGCTGCCATACCTTCCCTCTGCAGCATAGCGAGGAGTCGGTCTATCTCCTCCGGTGTCTGGTTCAAGAGCAGATTGTGTAGTATGCAGCAGCAGACTACCACATCTGGGAGTAGAGTCACGTGGAGATCACTTGCAGAATGCAACTCTCGGAATGTTTGCTTGAGAATGCCAAAGGCATTCTCAACAACACTCCGAGCTCGGGACAGCCTGCGATTAAAAAGCAGCTCTTGCACACTTCGTCTACCACCAGGGATATCACGATACGGAGTTACAAGCGAAGGAAAAATTGGATAACCTTTATCGCCAATTAAATACGGAACGAAGCCCTCAACGAAGTCTGCAGGATCAAATAAATCAGTTGTAGTGGCCCTTTTGTATAACATTGATCTGCGTAATTGGCGAGCATCATTCGTGGAGCTCGACATTCCAACGGAAATGTCGATGAGCTTTTTCTCCCGGTCCACAACAGCTTGACAGGCCATCGTGAAGCCCCCACTCTTAAAGTAGAAGTAGTCTTCCGGGCTGATGTTAGGTTTGCGAATGTGGATATGAGTTCCATCAATCGCTCCTACAACCCCTGGGAGGCCACTGAATTCCCGAAACTGGGCCAATTTGAGAAGTAGCCGGTTACCCTGTGGCCAGGAGATCTCACTTCGGAGCTTGTCATTGATTGCTTTCACAACGTCACGGATAATACCGGACGCTGTGCTAGTACCAATTGCAAAAAACTCAGAGCAGATAAGCAACGACGCACCCTGGCATAACTTAAAAAGTGTGCATGCAACTCGAACTATAGGAGGGATCGCTAGTCTATAATGGGTATTATGGCCCTCGATATGAGGCCGGAGGATATTTGTAAGACTGAATACAGATCTCTTGGTCATCCTAAAATTTTCGAGCCATCTATTATCATCAAACTCCTGCAGGACAAACCTAGAGAACCAAGACGTCAACCGAGGCATCACCCACCAGATTAGCTCTCGGTCCAGAAGGGTGGTGGCATGTGCAATTCTAAAATCGTGCAATACAGATGCAACAATTGTATTTTGATTCACAAGGGTCTCATGAACTTGCCCCACATCGACCCGAACATCGCCCTCATCAAGGGAGATTTCTGACTCAGTGCGGAACATCCCGTCCACTACATTGTGCAGAAGCAGAACGACTGAAGGGAGGAAGAACGCGACGTTCTCAGGGTCTAGTCTACGATCCATGACTGAAGGCAGTAAAAAAACGAGGACGTGAAGGTCAAACCCTAGCCCACACGGACTCTCCTAAACTCTCAATGAAATCACAGGAGAATGTACTTATAATGCATAACAGACGCAATGTAACCAGGAAGACTTAGCAATTGCGACGTCTGTACTTACATGGCCCTGAGGATGCTAAAACCCCACGGTTCACAAGGTCTTCGTTGGATGTGGCGTAGTTGTTCTAATCGGCTGGAAAAAATAGAAACTCCCCCCCCCTGAACGCACAGGACCACAGCAGATCGAATTAAAATAGAATTAAATCAATTTGAATAAAAAAAATTGACGAGGCTACGAACCTGGGTCGAAACTCACGCTCAGAATTGGAAAGATATCAGCATGAAGTACCATGTGTCCACTTACCTATCCTGAGAAAACCGAATGCAATCGGCCCCGCAGCGACCAAGTCCCCATCCGCCAGCAAGGAGCTCCAGGTGCGGCGAATTAGACCCAAGCAGCGAAGCGTTTCAGCTAAGTCACCATCGGCGTATACTAACCACGACAATGAAGAAGTACAGAACGAAGTGTACCGATTACAACGAAGAAATAACGTCAACATGCGGAGAAATGATTCTGTAAAGACTGGGATCAGAAAGAAGGGAGGAGCAAGTAGTCGTTGCGAGCGAAGTAGAGAAGTTCAAGGGGAATGGGGGGGGAGAAAGGAGAGAGATGAATTGGGTTTTTTTTTTTTTTTCCAACCCGGTCCAGCGGGCACGCTCCACCTTCTGCCCGTGACATCCAGTCGGGCACAGACTATCACTTCGCCCCCACAATCAGGGTCGCGTCACCACGGAGAGATTAATCATTGTTACATTGGAGTTGGGTGTCCACTCCGATGTGAAACCCCAACTCCAGGCCACCCCTCCTACGTGGACCCCCAGTCCAAAAAAACTCGAACCTCATCCACGTAATGTGAACTACTTCTGGTTTTTTGTGAACTCCAGTGCTAACGCAGAGGTCCCCCTTAAAACGCACCTACGGGTGTAAAGGGGGCATTAGCCAAGCTTTCTTCCAACCATGGGACAAGTTATCTTCAAACTCCAGGGCGGTCCTTCTCCAACAGCTCTACAAGTCCACTGTGATATTCTACCAAGTCCCAATGCAACTGAGGTTGACTGGATTCCAACTTGAGTGAAATGTGAAGCCCACATTCATTCTCACCTCTGCCAATTATTCCCTCAATGTTCAATTTTGCTGTGGCAATGTGTGCTTCTGTGGGAATATAATTCCATGCTTCAAATTTAGAACTTGTGTGTCATGCACTAAATCACAAAATTGGAGGTAACTTAAATGCTCCCCCAGTGTGCACAAAGACGGATTGTTCGTACTTGTTTCTAGAACTGAATCTTGTGACTTCTCCAATGTCCATGGTAGAAGCTAACACAGTTTCCAAAAACATTAAATCTACACCAACTAAATTAAAATGCCATTCCAAGAAGCTTGTCGTTGAAGAGTTTATTAATTTTCTATATTTATTTTGTACACTCAAAAACTTGTCAAGGTGCTCTTGTTTCAAAAAAAAAAAAAAAAAAAAAAAAAACAAAAAAAACTTAAACTTGTCAAGGTGTTGTCATGGTTTTGGTGACTGTTGGTTTAGAGTTCCACCGTCTTCCACTTTGGTACAGTAGATTGCTTGGACTCAGGAGCATTATAAAACCAAGGTTGTATCTTGAATCATGTGTCTGTAACCAACTTTACTGACTTTGATTGGATAGTATTAGGATTCCAAACAGTAGAAGCCAAGGGGGCAACCTTGACAGGCTGTGGATTTAGAGAGCCATTCAACTTGGAGTGGGATCACCGCTGCAAGAGACCGCGGGGATTAACGCTGCAAGATCACTCTGCTTATCCATGGATCCTTTGCCATGACTTGGATGCAAAAAAGTCATGGCAATAATGTGCTCTTTGAAGCAGCATGCACAATTGCTGAGTTAGTGAAGACATATGCATGATATTACTCACTGCTTGTGTTCTCATTCATACAAACCATGGACACGTTGAGATCATGTATGGAGAAATTACGTTCCTGAGGTATCAAGTGTGGCAGTACCTATGATATAATTTGAAATTTTAATTGGTTAGACTCTATCACTTATATATGGTTTGAATTTTTAATTAGTTTAATTTTAGTGAAAACACCTTATAACGGTGCTTTCTTGGTGTTCGATTTCAAAAATAATCTATAAAAATTCCATTAAAATCTTGAGATATCACAAATAAGAAAACCAAATCCTTTTTGGCCCTGAAATAAAGTTTAAAATAGGAATTATTTTCCATTTAATTTAAAATAAGCCAACAAGTTTTTTCTTTTGATCAAAACTCATGTTAATGTCTTGTGCATCTCATATATTACCATGTATCTAAATTTGACGCATTAAGCCATTTTTTTTATTAAAAAAGTGATAATTTAGTTCAAAAAGAAGAATTCAAATTAATTTTTGATAGTTGTGTATAATATTTAACAATAAGTAAGAGAATTCCACTTTCATAAATTCACTAAAACATTTTTCCTACTACAACTATATTTTTTCCACAACTCGGTTTGCACATACCACCACTTTGAAGAAGACGAACTTTGACACCAAAAGGACCTGCGAGGATATAGTGTTTGTTTATTTTATTCATTAATCCAATGGCCGCTAGACAAAGGATAATGAATCTAGAGCTAAGTTCCTTCTTTTGGAAGTAAACACTTTTCTTCTTGGGTACCCACACAACAAGGTCTCAAGATCCACCACCATAGTTGGGTAGACTATGGCGGTGGGCCCCATAGAGGCATGAGGATTTGAACACACAACCACCTCATCGATGTGTCATGGCTCAAACCACTACACTAAGGCCGTGGTGTTCCACTGCATGGACATGAAGTATCTTTGGACAAAACCTTATGCTTTTTAAATTTGCAAGTTATGTATTATTATTGAATCATTAAATACTAGATTTTGCGGTGGCCTATTCGCCATCTTAAATCATTGGCACATATGCTACCAGCCTACCAATGCAAATTCATTTCTATAAGCCATTATAAAAAAATAAAAAAATCCTACGCATTCATTTTACAAAAGTTATTTTTCATTGTCAAATTAGTTATACATTCCAAGTAATTTCCATCATGATTGTATTATAAAATCTAAATCTCTATTTTTAATGTAAAAAATATGGCTAAGAAAAAAGTCAAATAAACTATATAGGTTTTAAATGTAAATTTCGTAACATTACATTTATGGATATGTAAAATATATCCAAGATATATTTTTGCATTGACTATTACCTTGAGGTTTCAAATTTAAATTTCTTCAATATTTAAAATTTTAGATGATTTTTTAATATTCAATTTTTAAAATGTTTAAAATAAATCATGAATACATTTATAATGTGCACTATGAGAAGATATATAAAAGCATGAAACAAGAGGATTGTCCTAAAGGCTAAAGGATACATTGAGAATGAGTGAAAATTCTTGAATGGCATATGAATAACTCTTCAAGTGATAAAAGTTGCATGTCTTGAAAAGACACATAGATAGATAGATAGATAGATAGATAGATAGATAGATAGATAGATAGATAGATAGATAGATAGATAGATAGATAGATAGATAGATAGATAGATAGATAGATAGATAGATAGATAGATAGATAGATAGATAGATAGATAGATAGATAGATAGATAGATAGATAGATAGATAGATAGATAGATAGATAGATAGATAGATAGATAGATAGATAGATAGATAGATAGATAGATAGATAGATAGATAGATAGATAGATAGATAGATAGATAGATAGATAGATAGATAGATAGATAGATAGATAGGATAGATAGATAGATAGATAGATAGATAGATAGGATAGATGGATAGATGGATAGATGGATAGATGGATAGATGGATAGATGGATAGATGGATAGATGGATAGATGGATAGATGGATAGATGGATAGATGGATAGATGGATAGATGGATAGATGGATAGATGGATAGATGGATAGATGGATAGATGGATAGATGGATAGATGGATAGATGGATAGATGGATAGATGGATAGATGGATAGATGGATAGATGGATAGATGGATAGATGGATAGATAGATGGATAGATAGATAGATAGATCGATATAGATAGATAGATCGATAGATGGATAGCTGGATAGATGGATAGATGGATAGATGGATAGATGGATAGATGGATAGATGGATAGATGGATAGATGGATAGATGGATAGATGGATAGATGGATAGATGGATAGATGGATAGATGGATAGATGGATAGATGGATAGATGGATAGATGGATAGATGGATAGATGGATAGATGGATAGATGGATAGATGGATAGATGGATAGATGGATAGATGGATAGATGGATAGATGGATAGATGGATAGATGGATAGATGGATAGATGGATAGATGGATAGATGGATAGATAGACATTCTTATATATATTTTGTGGAATCGGTTTGTGATAAACGAATAGATAGATTGGCTAACAAACACTATTTACCCTATTTTTTTAATAGTATAGAGTGAGTTGTTTTGAAAATAAAATTATATTGGCTATATGGAGGCTATGAAATATCAAAATTATATTTAAATCATAGAATTTGTATTAAGAAATAATATGGTGCTACAAAAAGTAAAGTTGGATTAATCCCTAAAGTTCCTTGACTATGTTTCACCAAAAAACGCTCTAAAACTGCTATTTCCAATGTAAAAAGCTTGAATGACTAAAAATAATTATTTTCTAATTATAACCGTAAGATCCTCAACTAGATTTCTAGGAACCTGTTCAAATTTTAACCCCTAATTGACCAAGGATGTTTTTGCTCAAAACTGCCACCAAATAGTCCCTTTTGAAAGCAAGCTGGATAGTGCCAAATTGAAACCAATTTTGGTATTTTCAACCGTAAGATCTTGTATCTGACTACTATGTCTATATGCCTACCAAATCTCACAATCTCATTCCTTACCATTTGAGAGATTATAACATTCAAAGTTGAAAAAAAAGTTTTTTTTACCCTGCAAAAAGAGGACAGCAGTATTTTGGGGTCCAAAACAACCATTTTTTTGAGTAGATTTGGATGGCGTTTCTAGAGATTCTTGTTCCTAGGTGAGTTAGGTACATGCCCACAAAATCTCATATCATGCAAGGTGTAGAACCTTGAGAAAATCATCAATTTCCACAAGGGGGTATGCTGAAATTCACATACAAAGGCCGTTTTTTAACAATAAAAATAGCATATGAGAAATTCTTGGATTAAAAATCCAAACGGCGGAAACATGCTATAGTAGCTCTTCTACATATATAAATTTTTATTTTTGGAAAAACCTAAAATCTCGATTTTTGGTGGAATTTCAAAGTTTTGTCTTTAGGCAGATTTGGGCAGATTTTGGCAGTTTTGGGCAGTTTCGGGCAGAAATTGCTGCATTCACAGTGGCTGAGAGTTTGATGATAATAGTAGGAGTACGGTAGTGGCTGAGAGCCTGCCCGTGGAAGGGCGTTTTATGCTCAGAGGAGCATAACTTTTGCTCACTTCATCCAAAAAAAAAAAAAAAAAAATATCCCCATAAACTTTTCAAAAAAACCTTTTTCCACAAAAAAATTCAAAAAAATTCAAGTAAATTTGAATTTTTAGGAACCTGCCCAAATTTAAAAAACGCCCATTCTAGGACTTTGGTCAATTAGGGGTTAAAAAAGCCCATTCAATGACAATTGTCCTTTAGGGGTTAAAGAATTTGTAAACTGTAACAACTAATTTTATGTTTTTAAAATTATAGTTAATTATTCATATAATTATATTTGTAATTGAATTTTGCAAGAGAACGGTCTTTTAATGTACATGAAGATGGCTTTTTTTTTTTCCTTACCGTGTATAAAAGAGCTGGGTTTGGAGTGCAATGGGGAGTGTTATGAAAGGGGTCACAGCAGAAGCGCCGGTGGTGGCTCCGTAAGGCCCACATTGTGGCGATGACATGAAGAGGGAGAGAGAGGCATGAGAAGTTAGGAGTACAAGAATTGCAAGAAAGGTAAGCCGTGGTTATTTAATGACTGAAGCCGACAACCTACGAGAAGTTATCACCATCAACAAGGTAAGAAGCTTGCATCACTTGCAGCCAAGCACCTCTGGCATGGTTAAGTTATTATGCTCCAATTACTCAACTCAACGCAACGCAACCACCCAAAGTAGTAGAGCCGGTACATTACTTAAATATGCTACCGTATACCGTACCTCCGAAAATCCCATCATGTAAGTAATTCAATACTGTATGTATGTGGGTAACTTGCTGGGAGGATCAGCCCACTGCCGAGTGGAAAAAATAAGAATAAAATGTCATCAAGGAGTGGCCAGTGGGAAGTGGGAAGTGGGAGGGACATTTCAGCTTCCAAGTCCCAGTGAATTGTGGTTTTTTACCAGAGGTGTCGGTGCAACTGGTGTACAAAGCCTGGCAGCCTCCGTCGGGGTCGGGGTCGGGTGGACTGGACTGTAGCCTCGCCGGGCGCAGTCTCCCAGAGCAGAGATGCAAGAATATTAATGGGCGAGAAGCGGAAGGGAGCGTTCAAGGGTGGGCTGCAAGCTGGGCACTGGGCACTGGGCACTGGGCAGCGCACTTAAGGGCAGGCCTGTCAAGCTGCCCTGCAATGTCGGCTGTCGGCCTGGGATTAGCACACGCCTAAACCGACCATTAACACTTGTAAACTTGTGGTTACAAGTGTGGATCTAGAGACCACGGCTTTCGGGAAGGGGCAGCCTTTTGAAGAATTCGGCACTTTAATTTGGACCCTCCTTAATTATATCCTGCGAGAATTAAGATCCACTACACTACTGTGTGGTATTGAACGTCTGTATGTATGTGGAAGTAGGTTTGGGTCGTTCGTTCGACTGCAAGATGTCAATTAAATTGCGTTGATCCGATGGGAAGATAGATATTGCATTGTTTCCTTAAGTTACCGGGTTGATGCTCCAAAGAAATGAAGATTCCCTTTCTGTTACGACAAAGAGGCTGCAATCTGAGCGAATTACACATGAATCCGATGGAATATATTTGCAGTATGAACCTTGCTTTGCAAATAATTAGAAAGAGCAGATCTCTTTGTGGTGGATAGTTGAAATTTTCATTGCTCAGAAAGAATACACCTTGTCTCTCATTAGAGGATGACGTGGGAGCTTGTGCACAGTGTTGAATGGAGTTACTTTCCTCTGACATGGATTCCTATTCTTTTCTTGTTACTAACGTAAGACTTGGAAAATAAGTGTTAATTCGATCATGAACCCGCTGTAAAGAGAAATTTGAAAGTGTGGTTGTCTGAATTTCGTAAAAGAAAGTGTGATTGTCTGTGCAATGAAACAGAGGGCGGATGTGTGCCGAGAATTGAAAAGAGAAAAGGGTGGAGTATATAGTCTGGAGTTTCCACACGAGGGTTCTACCCCAGTCCAAAGGATGAAAAGGACGAGGCAAAAAGGGAAGGCAGTTTACTCGTGTACTTTTTCACTCTGATTATAGAGTCATTTTTCTTGTGTTGCCGGAGATGCCACTGACTGCTTCAGCAAACCTGGCCTCGGACACTACAAGCAAGTGTGTCGTTTCTCACTCCGAATTCTAAGGACAGTGTCGCCTTTGACTCTTCGATGTACAACGATGGACTATCCCTGTGATCAAGCCGAGTTTCTCGAGTTTGGGCGGACCTTTTCTTAAGGCCAGCGAATCACATCGCAGAGGCGTAGTGGAGTTACCCGGGTATAATCCACGTTGGCTGCCGAAGCTTTTTCCTTTGCCATTTCTTCAATATTTTACCGGGACACTTGAGAGGATTCAACTGCGGGGTTAAATCCAGGTGTGCTCCCTGGGGGGCTCGGGGCGTTGCGTTTTGTGTTTGTGGCAATCGACTTTGGACATCGGTTTGAGACCTCCATTTTGAAATATTTCACTACCCTTCTCAAAAGGCCGGTAGTTGAAGCAGTATGTGTCCACTCCAAAGTTCACCACCGCGGAGCACAGTAGACGGTGGCATCTTGCTAAAGATATTTGGAGACAGGTAAGCGTTTGGTGAAGCGTCGCATCTGTGCTGTAGTACCTTGACTGAATCCTTCATGGTTGTGTTTGTGTAAATTACCGAGGGGGGGTGGGCAAGGTTTAGGGTTTGCTTTGATGGTGTTCTGGGATTGTTCTGGCACCTGCTTTGACTCTCTTCTCTTCATTTTGGTGTGTAGATGTCGACAACAAAGTCAAGTAGTTTTTACTAGAAAGGTTTATGTTCTCGCAAGGAACTCTAACCTTGATGTGGTGTGTGCAGAATCTGCTTTCAATGCCCTTATCCGAATGAGAACACTACCATCTGCAGGTGAAGAACACACAGCTGCATCTCAACGCCATTTTCTGCATTTGTGTAATCCGGTTTCAGGTGATGCTCTTTGTGTTTAAATCCTGCTTGTTTTGGAGTGTGTCTTGGAGTTTCAAGTTTTTGTGGTTTGTGCTGTTTTGACCTATGTTTTCGGTTTTGTTTCTGGTTTTTGTTCTTGCTGTGGTGAAGGAGATGAGTATTGGTGTCTGATTTTGGTGTGGAGTCTGTACGTAAACAAGTTTGCTATGTGGTGGGATGTGGTGGAAGGCTGCAAGAGCTGAATTCGTCCAAGCATCGGCACACTGCTTGGTTCATCAGGAACTCCGTTGGTGCTGGCGGGGACTACGAACACCGCCGTCAAGCTGCCACAAAACTTCACGCTTTTTACACTGTATGGATCAGGTTATCTGGCTGCAAACATATCCTCCGCAAAAACGAAGAAGACGAAACCTAAACCCTAAACCACCCCAAAATTGGAAAAGCCATCGAGAGGAACCCTCCACAGCAAACCCTACCGTGAAAATTGAGAATTGAGACAGTCGCCTGATTGGCACACGTGTGTGTATCTCCTAGTCTCTCATATGACCAACGAGATGCTAATATCTAACATCAAAAACTCGGCACCTCATATGAAGGGTCCTAAAATCAAACTCTCTTCTCATCGGACGGTTGTCAATAGTTACCAAACCTGAGCCTTGAAGCGGTAAAAAAAACATTCAATGGGCCCAGCGGTATCCGGCCGCGAGGGCCTCTGATATGGAGCCATCCAAGAGTAGTGATACTATAGATTGGCAGGCCCCACCGTTTGTATTTTAGTGACCCGACGCACTCATCGACCTGCAACTTTGAGCTTGGTTTGCGGAAGCTGCTGGTGAGTCAGTTCTATGTCGCTTGGGTACCTTTTTTGCTATATTTGCAAGTGAGGAACGACACACTTGCTTGTAGTGGGAGATGATGGTACCCAGTGCATTGTCATATTCTCCTCTGTATCTTGTCTGATCCCCTTTGTAGCTTCTCGTCACTGGGGTAGTTGCTGCACACGAACAGCTCCTGATTACCAGTAGATTATATCCTAAGAGATGAGTGATCATCATATACAATTGTACGAGTATTTCATCAGTACCCGATCAAGAGCCACTCTGTCTGTAGAAAAACCGTATTCGTCCTCTAAAGGACGGTGTCTTGAAGGAAGAATCTTGTTGATCTACTACAATCGACGCCATACAATCCTGGGAGAACGTTCTGCTCCGATGTTAGCAACTTTATACACAAGGCTCAAGTTCCAATGCCTCGGTATACTGCGCACAACCTAGAAGTCCGAAGTAACCTATGCTGGGATACGTATAAACCTCCTAGAGCCACACTAATATAAGAATGTAGTTGGTATTTTGTGAGTGACTCGTCTAACTCAGCAACATCTTTCAAGAAGATTACGAGGATTATATATTATTTACACCTGGGCGATTGATCACTCTGATAATCCAGGCGTCCCTATCTGTGCCTGCACGAAGACGAGGTCTTCTCTTGCAAAGACGCTGTACGCTTTGATCCAGAATGTGATAGGTATGTACAATCGGCTACAGTGATGGAAGGGGTGACGTCGTTGATTTCGAGGATTCATGCACTGCTGCTCATTGATATTGAAATGCCACTAGCGTTCCAAGGCAACAGACATATACACAGTTCGAAACAAAAACGTCAACACTGTAGTATTATTACCCCTCAAAATGTGTGGTCAAAGCCTGACACCAGTTGCTCTTCCCGAAGAATTCCTATTACCCCCTGGACTGGTTCAACTCTACCGATTGCCTGCCCCCCTAGAGTGTAGTCGGTCGCTCCGGCCTCTGCTGCCTACCTACCATCTCGATCGCCAGCCTTGAGCCTAGTGCACCACAAATTCTTAACTTGTCGGTGTGACCGGCATGTGCCGTGACCACGAGCCTCTCCAGGGTCGGTGGGTCAATAATTTTCACTACCGTACTCCTACTAATTACTGCAAGCTGGACTTCCCCAATCGCTTGCAATTCATTCACCCTTTCACCCTTTCCCAGGAAGCATTATCTTCGGATCAACTTTTTAAAACCACGCAGCCTCGCCATGGACCCTTTTTTTTACGAGTTTTCTTAAGAAGCAGAAACAGAAGGAACGCAAGATTTCTTTGCAGGGCTCCCCTTTTACCCCAATGTGAAAAGAAATTTCCTTGCTAAAGACAATACAGTACAGTGAGCAACCCGGCACACAGAGTAAAGGTTGGGAACTTTTCAAGTGGCCAACATTGAGAATACTGTTGGGCAAGGTTAGTGTAATTACAATATTATCCAGTTAGAGTTCTGGCAAATGATTCAGGCCAATAGGGGGTAGGACTGGGTGCCAGATAGGTTGTTTTTGGACCAGTAAATCGGTCTTTGAAGATTCACGTGGGTGTGAATGGTGTTTTAGGTGAAAGGCTACTGTCATCCTTGTCACATTCACTGCTGGAAAACTGTGTCATTTTATTGTAGAATTATGACGGTATGAGTAAAAAGCTGTTGTTCGGTTTCTTCAGTGGGGTTCCCGGTGAGATGATCAATGCACGAGTGCAACGAGATTCAACCTGTTACTATCGGCAGTGCTGGTTTTTACGAAGCACCCACGTGAAAAAGCTGGAGGGTTATGGTACAGGATGTGAACTCAACTCACAAAGTGAAATCAGTTAACTCTCTTGTAGCCAGCTTTATTGGTAGGAAGGAAGCACCTGTTTCTTGTACATTACACACTGATAAATCGGTTTCACATTTCAATGCATGCCAGCATCTGGACGAAGCCGATGGCACTCTGGAACACAGCCAGAGCCATTACGTGCACATCGAATCTCCATTCTCCAAGACTTGCTATGAACTTCCAACATACATGTGAAACAAAAATATCTGATCCTGGTTTGATGCGAAACTGCCTTTTTCCCACCGGCAAGCGTGTCCACCATCAACAGCTGGAAGTTGCGGGAAGCATGGCCGAGCAGGATACGGCAGGTCATATGGTCTTGTTCTCTAATGGTGATATACTTGTCAACGATCGTCATTAGGGCTGAATACAGCTGGGGATTGAAACATGCGCCAGATCGTTAAGTCCATGACGGTGCTTGAATTAGAGGACAGATCATTCTGACTCCGTGTCTGACTGCGGAGTAGTGGTTCCTTCTCATACGTTTCCAGCTTAACCCTAATCCTTAACGCGCTCGACAGGAGTTCTGTCCGATTTCTGGACATTCGAATGTGCTTTCTGGGTCGAATGAATACACCTTTGACGACATTTATACCGTCATATGTCTCATGGGACTCCGGAGAGGTCACTTGTGAGACGCCGACCACCTGACTCAGGTTCTGGGTTTCTGAATTCTTTAATTTGTATGTTCTGGCACTGCCCTGCCCGATCAAATTAAGTATAATTTATGGTAGAAACTTTCAACAGCCTGAGTACGACATGCGCAGAGAGGCATATCACATTCTACAGTTATGGAATTGAAACCTTATGTTACACTAAGGAATATTAATTAATGTTTGGGTGACTCATGCAGGCTTACGACAGACAGAAAGGCAAGTTGATTAGCATGATGGATAAGAGGCACGCTTGCAATTCTGACAGGAGTCAGGGCCTAAGTTGTACAAAGCATAATCACAGCCTGTATAGTGCTCACAAGAGAAGCACAAATTATTACAATTGAACTAAACGCTAAGTGAAAATGTTTATAAAACTGACCTCTTCCATTGAAATTTTATATGCATTTCATCTGAGAAAATCCAAGGCTTCCAACCAGTCTGTCATATTTCACATCACTTAGCATTTCAATCCTGTTCCTGAAGAAGCTTGTGTTTACTCCGAGCTGATACTGAGGATATATTAATGATAAGATGAATTGCAAATGGAAATTACAAACGGATTCTAAAATGGAGCCTGGAAGCCATATAGGTGAAAATGGTGCATAGAAATAGTTTCATTGTACTGTGCCAGGATTCAGGAACTTTAGAAATAAAAAGAACCATCTTCTCAGAATTGAAGTCAAAGGCCTGGAAGATGCGCTTGTCTCAAGACCACATTGGTGGACTTGTTCCTTCATAATGCAAAGTACATTGTGGCCCACAGAAGTAACGCAAACATGTAGAAACTTGATGTAGCGTGCGGGCTAGCTGGTTGGTGCAAATTATTTGAAACCTGCTGGAAGGTCGAGTTCAGGGCTGAGAGAGTGAATCTGCCAAACGCGCAGCATCCGCCTCAAGCTTTTGTTGCTCCTGGCGCAGAGAGCCCAGCAAATTCTCCAACAAAGCTGTGATTCAGACTCGCACCTCATTAATTACCAACTAATAAATTTACTTCAATCTTCATACGAGCTTGCATGGGGACAATGTCACAAGTTTGAAAACGAAAGATCAGGTAATGATTGAAAGCTTCAACAACACCACAAGGTCCCTAATATTTATAAAACCCTAAAGCAACTCTGCCATGTATCTGGCCACGAATTCCAACACCACGATTTTGAATTTCAAATGCTAAATGTCTAGAAAACACTATCTCATACGCATTCCTGAGAAGCATTATGCATCCATGAACAAACAACAATTAAATCACTAAGCAACTATCACTTTTAACCCTCACACTCCAGATATTACATGTCAAAGGCAGGGCAGGTCAATTATCATGGCATGGGCAAATTAAACACCATCATAGTATAATTTCAAACCCATTGAGCCGCACACCAACCTTGCTCAAGGTCGGCCTTGCGGTTGAGCGTGTAAGCAAGGCCATCGGACATGAGATCCAGAATGCTTGCCATTTCAATGTTGTCAACCTCGCCAACTGCTGCTTCAGCACTCGTGAAGGATGTAGGCATCGTCATTCCTAATCGCATTGAACTTGCTTCTTCAAGCATCAAACCTTCATGTTCAGGCATTGATCCTTCTTCATCATCATCTCCTTGCATTGATCCTTCTTCATCTCCTTGCACTGATCCTTCTTCAAGAATTGAGCCTTCATGCATTGAATCAGCTCTTGCTTCCATTGCAAATCACTGGGGCATAATCTAATGGGTGTGCTTTCTTGTTGAATCTGTGCAACCAGAGTTTGTGGTACAGTACCCTTGACCAACCAATTGCAGATTACATATCACTCCTGTTTAACTGAGCCACGCAGATTGTGGATGACACCGAACGATAACAGGATCCATAATTTGAGGTCAATTCATCTCAAACTCACAATTAGTTGTGAACAGAGCATTGGCCATATGGAGACGATCTTAAAAGAAATCAAGGATGGTTTAACTCAAACTTTAGAAGGGGAATGTCAAATTAGTATAACATCTTGACAGAAGGAATAAGAACCATCACGACAAGTTGTGCAAAATGCTGCTGATCTGTGATACTTTGACATTGACATTCCAAACGAGCATACTTTGCACTGCTGACGCCATAGTACAGGAGCGACATCGCAATTGACGACGTTGCCACTAGAATCCGACGTATTACAGAGAAAACCAGGATCTTCAGAAGACCGAATTTGCATAGATTGACATTGATGAATTGAAAACAGACGAAATTGTTCACATTACCTAGTGAAGGATTCACCAAACGACCTTCAGAATACTTCAACAGCCGGCAGGTGGATCTCAGATTGACCCCATATACACGTAGAGACTTTTGGTACTAGCTGTGGATCAAATGCCAAAGAAATCCGTCCCAACCTTCAAAAGGTTGACGGGCCAAAATGTGCTGGAAACCCTAACTACCCACCCAACAAAACAGAGAGCATCAAGAGCCGAAGCAAATCGTGGTCCCGTCTCCCATTTCCGCACGTTTCGTCTAGTATATGTCACAAATACACATCTCAAATTAAGGCCTCGGGTGCCGTATCAAGAATTCCTACCATAGCATTAAAATGTATCACCATAAGTAAACTGTGAACTTATTTTGTCTTGCCACTCACTTGACCACCTGACTCTTAGAATGGCAACCATGGAGGATTGTGAAATGAGGGCTCAGCAGTTACGCAGCACGTCAGTAAACCGACAGAGTCGTCATGCGAATGTATTTGTCCCTTGAGCCTCTCCCGAGATCCAATGAGCCGTCACACGCGAGCCCGAGGTCAGAAGCAGCGCCATCAAAAAACCTCTCGGCTTCCGCACCTCACCTTTCGTCTCCTTTCACCACAGAAGCGCCAGATACTAAGAGATCCACTCTTTGGTATCCCTTTCCTTTCGTATATTGAACTCCTTTCCCAGCCTAAGCGTCACATGTTTATATATTATTCAAGTGCACTCTTATTCTTCCAAACAACAGAGTGCAGTCCTCGCTCACACTCTACTTCACGCTTGACTAGTTCAAGCACATCCACACTAAGTATCTCTCTGCTTAGTGGGTCCAATCACACTTGGATTAATTAAACTGAGGAACTAGTTAATCAATTGTCCAAATTTTCGGCTCAAGTTAAGGATGAGGGAGTGCATCTCGCTCCACATCGGTCAGGCCGGAATCCAGGTCGGCAATGCTTGCTGGGAACTCTACTGCCTCGAGCATGGCATCCAGGTACTTATAGACGGTGAAGATCAATTCTAGCTTAGAGTCACCGATCTTTATAAGTCTAGCGCTGGCCATGGTCAGATCATGTATTGATTGCTGTGATGTTGATCGAATGATGCCCAGGCCGATGGAAACATGCCTTGCAACAGAGGTTGCACTCCAGGCTCAGACGAGGCGTTCATGACTTTCTTCAGCGAGACGCACGCGAAGAAATACGTCCCGCGCTGTGTGTTCCTGGACCTGGAACCCACCGTCGTGGACGAAGTCCGCACTGGCACATACCGGCAGCTCTTCCACCCCGACCAGCTCATCAGTGGTAAAGAAGACGCCGCCAACAACTTCGCCCGCGGCCACTACACAGGCACCTACAGCCCAAATCATGCAAATGTTTGCATCTAGAATCATCATTGCTCAACTAGTAGCTTATTAAGGTTTGATATGCTCAAACAAGCCATGGGTGTGAGTTGCAGTGGGGAAGGAGATCGTCGACCTGTGTTTGGACAAGATTCGGAAGCTGGCGGACAACTGTACCGGTCTGCAGGGATTTCTCGTCTTCCACGCCGTGGGTGGCGGCACAGGCTCGGGTTTGGGCTCCTTGCTGCTGGAGCGCCTCTCGGTTGACTACGGGAAGAAATCGAAGCTGTCCATGTGCATCTACCCCAGTCCCCAAGTTTCCGGCGCGGTCGTGGAGCCTTACAACAGCGTCTTATCGACACATTCCCTCCTTGAGCACACGGATGTTGCCGTTATGCTTGACAACGAAGCCATCTACGACATATGTCGCCGCTGTCTGGACATAGAACGCCCTTCGTACACGAATCTTAACCGCCTCATCACCCAGGCATACACTCCTCCCTTGACCATAAACCCGAAAATTGTCCTAGAAACCTACAGAATTTTGAATAAAATTCATGACGAGCTTTCTCACATCTGCGTCTGAATAACGATGATCTCGGGCACAGGTGGTGTCATCCTTGACAGTCTCGCTCCGCTTCGACGGCGCGCTGAACGTGGACCTGACCGAGTTTCAGACCAACTTGGTGCCGTATCCAAGGATCCATTTCATGTTGTCTTCCTACGCGCCGGTGATCTCGGCAGAGAAGGCCTACCACGAGCAAATGACGGTTCCGGAGCTTACCAACAGTGTGTTCGAGCCGATGTCCATGATGGCCAAGTGCGACCCGCGTCACGGGAAGTACATGGCATGCTGCTTGATGTACCGCGGCGACGTGGTGCCCAAGGATGTAAACGGCGCCATTGGGACCATCAAGACGAAAAGGACGATCCAGTTCGTGGACTGGTGTCCGACGGGGTTTAAGTGCGGGATCAACTACCAGCCCCCAACCATGGTGCTTGGATCTGCCTTCAAATGCTATCTTTACTTCATAAATAGCGCTTATTCATTGAGAATTTTAAGTCAAGGTTGTTTTCTGAGGGCTGAAGCTGTCTGCATGTGACATTGTGGATAGGTGCCCGGGGGCGATCTTGCGAAAGTGCAGCGGTCCGTGTGCATGATCTCGAACACGACGAGCGTGGCGGAGGTTTTCTCCAGGTTGGATCATAAGTTCGATCTGATGTACTCGAAGCGGGCGTTCGTGCACTGGTACGTGGGCGAGGGGATGGAAGAGGGGGAGTTTTCGGAGGCCAGGGAGGATTTGGCTGCGCTGGAGAAGGATTACGAGGAGGTGGGCGCGGACTCGGAAGGCGTTGAATCCGTTCCAGAGGAAGGCGAAGAGATATACTAGACTCGATCACTCCTTAATTCATAATTTCATAGATTCAACAGTCAATTGGAAGTTCAACGGCCAATTTTGGGTAGTACCGACAGCATGCATATTGAATTCTCATGACAGACTTGCTGGTGGGGTCATTCACTTTGACATTCTTGAGACTATTAACTTCTGAGGAGTACTTTTTTGGATGAACAAAACTCTTATCAATAAACTAAATAACAACTAGTGATGTACCAATTTAACGACGTCCGTTGTTGTGCCAGCATCGTCAGTAGAATGCTCCAATCTTCTGCTGAGAGAGCATCCTGTTATTGTACTATTGAATGCAAGGAGGTGATCGTCTCCTACCAATCCATGACGTCTAGTTCACTAACGGTATAACTATAACTTTAGACATTGAAGTCATGGACATGAAACAATATCAGAGTGTGAACTCCACGATATTTATTGTTACGTACGTACTGTATATTTGCAATTAATGTTCGTTGTAGATCGAGCTGCTGGTAAATGACACCTCCATTCAGTTGACGATGCTGGCATGAGGGTCGTGGCGGCGAACGCAGCTTAGCACAGAAGCACTGTCGAAGCCGTAGCCCTCCACACGAATGACATCATTTACGTTGCAGTCTTGGGGTCGTTCGATCACCGCATTTACATCTGCATCAAGTAAAATGATAGCCAGGTCATGAGTCAGAACGCTTTGAGATTGAAATACTTTTTAAGTTGGAAATTATCTCACCAAAAAGACAGCTAAGTTGTAAATAATTATGGATGACATTATAAATTAGTCTAGCTACTTACTGAAGGATCTGCGCAGATCATTCTTGCAGCGCTCCAGTTTGCGGGGTCTTAAGAAAAGCCCAGGAGCATGGATATCCACACGTATCTGCACATGAAGGTGACCATGTCCCCACCGAAAGTTAATCAACAATGAACAACTATGAGCGATGTGTCTACAAATTTAATAATATATATGTAGATTAGAATTCCAGAGTACTAGCACAAAAGATTGCGTCCAACAATGTCAATACACTAGCAGCGCTCAAAAAGTTAATCTACCATGCAAAGTAACTGAAATTGAGATTTAGATTTAATTTTAATTTTTTTACTATCCTTTGCATTTGAATTAGCAAGAACTGTGTCTGAGAAACTATAGAAGTCCTCTAATTGCAAGTAGACGCGTATGTGAGTTATAAGCCGTACGTAGTCATCTGCGGATTCGGGCTGCCCGACTAGAGCCTCCACGTCCATGACATCGGTTTCCTCGTTCTCAGCCTCCCAATTCGGCTTAATGTGCACAATTCCAACAACAAATTTAAATCAGTTAGTGAAGAATTTCACTACTCTATGGAGGCAACTTCAAGGTTCGATCTAAAGTACAACATCATTAGGTGAAGAAGTGGCAGCTCGAACATAGAATCGAACAGACTCGAAGATTCGACCCAGCATTTGTGGCTTAGAAATGATTGTCTAAGCTAATTAGAGCCTACGTTTCGTACCTCGTCGGCCATATCTGAGTCCTGATTATCGTCAGTTCTACTAGCAAATAACGTGCGGGACGCTGACGGCACAGGGTCGGCACAATGCAGTGAGCCCCGTTTAGCGCGCTTACGTCCCTGAGAGTGACCCGAGCCCTGCGTAACAAATCCTGACCCGGTTCAGTTGGTTATCAATGGAGTACGGTTACTCTACAATTCTTCATCAAGTCCGCATTAACAGATCAATGGGTCGAATATTGGAATTTTGTGCAAGCTTTTGTATGCACTGCAATGTGGCGTAATCCAATAATGTTCCTGCGGGCCGGGGCTGGTCGGTATCCTCAGATAGCAAGTGTAGAAGTTGGTCGCTCGACGGTCGAAGTAAAACCATAAAACCCGCCATCGGATGTAACAAATCCACGGGGGAGAAATTGATTACCTCTGAAATACTTGATGTAGACTACGCTACCCAACCTGCAAACGAGGAACTGGACAAACAAGCTAATACCATCACTGTCTCTAAGCCACTATATACTCTTCAGTGGTCATATTTTATGGAAGTGAGCCGCTATTGCTCCAATAATATGAAATAAAATAACATGACTCAGAACATACTAGACCAGAATACGCAGGGGCTGACCTCAGTAGTGCGGTTTTGCATGATTATACTTTAGCTCCTCTTGGCTTTTGACGTTTTGGCACAGTTTTTTGAGAAGCTTGATGAATGAATATACCACCAACTTTCAGGTATTTTACAGCCTTGAGCATGCACCTGTGAACATCACCTTAGGCTCTGCCTTGAATTCAATGTCATTCTCATCGAAAGTCAACAGTAAAAACTATCGAAATTTGAAGTTTTCAATAATTTAATTATCAAAGCAGTCCACATTGCAAGCTTCGGGGATCTGAGATTCAAGCGTTACTATGTCAGAAGGTGGGCACTGGCAAGGATCTGTAGGTATCCTTTGACTTCTTGCCACTGAAATTGCCAAGACTTCATTTGGACCGGACCTGCATGAATGTTTAAAGGTACCGAATATGTGTAACGTACGTTCCGTCTCAATGAATTGCAGTTTCAGTGAAACTAGGCATGTATTGACATTGGAGGTCCATTTCAGTAGAGACACGTTTGCTACCCTTAGGGTAACATGCGTGGAACTCCCGCCTAGATCTGTACGACGCAGGCGATATGGGTCGACATTTATAACCACCTTTGGACTGGTGTAATCCAATAGCTTATCAAGTTCCAAGGACCTCCAGCTATCATCCTACGTATGTTTGTCAGTTTTAAATATATTTGGAAAATGGAGAAATGATAGTCGTACACTAGAACATTGAGGATTAATCATTTTGAATCTGATACTATTTCGACACCTGAGTGTCGCAATTAGGCACTGTCTGTGAAATTCGCCATTAATTTTTCGAGTATAGTATTAGTGCTTAATTTCGAGTACTAGCTTTATGAAAGCACTGCACTGGTTATAATTATCTGATATGCTGTTTTCCCCACCTCGAGGCTTCCTTCTAATGCGGATAACTGATCGAGACCCATTGCATCTATGGGCTTAGGGTTGCAGATTCACGCGGTCGACTAATCACTATAAGAATCCTAAATATACTCCAGTATCCTGGAAGTTCAAGGCTTCGATGATTAATTTGTGGTTTCTTGAATTTTTTTCCTCCGACGTGTGAAATCCACTCATGCTAATTAATCAGCATTTTCAGAAAGTCCTAATCCTTCTATTGAATGTACAAATATCCGGTCATGAATTTCTGAACATTCATGATTTATACTACCTTAGTCACAATAAATTAGTTACTAATACTTCAATAAATTAATGTACATAGAGCTATTCAGATACTTACCTGCCTCATATGCTCGTGCGATTCAAAGTGAACAGGCTCAGGTAGAAATATTTTGGAAGCGTCAATTTCAACAGTGATGCATAATATTCGTAGTCGTCGTCAATATCTAGTCAGAACAATAGCACCAGAACCTTTCAGACAGATCATCTAGCTCGCACTGTCAACCTGGCCTGTACTTATCCTCATAAGGACAATATTTTAAATGGTAATTTCGAACAGCAGTGCTTAACAGTCTCAACATGTTCAGTATTCAATAATCAGGAAAAGAAAAATTGTTTGGATGTAGAAATTCAATAACTCGTGGCCACGTGCTTCGACTTCCTCAGAGCTAATTGAAACTGGGATTAGAGAACTGGTTCAGTGTGGCACAGAAATTGGCTTACCTCTACAAAGAATCAAATTAAACCGCCTCCTCGACGGGATCGGCTCACCCTTCGAGCATAACAACAGGTAAAATGTTTCGAAGTATAACTTTGCTGGTCTTACAAATCTCAGTCGGCTTCCAGTTACATGCTGACAGCACCGCAACTTGTATAACTGTTACTTCTGTGCAGACCTAAGAATGTAAATTTTCTCGGGAATTAGTACTGCCTGTATTTGGTAGGAGTCATGTCCATTCTAATCTATTGCTCAGGTTAAGTACTAGTGCACGTTGTCGTCCTCACGAATCAGACGATCGATGATAAAATTATCCAATATCTAGACTACCAAAGTTGCTGTGATCAAATAAGCACGTTTCACTACATTTGGTGACTGGTTGGTACCGGTTGAAGTACTGTAGGTACATGTTAATTATGCAGTGAACTTGAAGTAAGTGGCAGGCGATGTAGTCTGATCTGGAGTCTGTGGATGCAATTTGAGCAAGCCTGGTTAATGACTTGAGATTCCTCGCAAGATGACAGGCCGCCGGATGAAGCCTCTCAGCTTCAAGAATCAGTTATTCCTGAGAGATTCTTACGCATATCTCCGGGAGCCACGTCGTCGACCACCGCATATTGTACATGAAGATGTCAAAGGACTCACGCGTGCAGTCAAGTGTCGGTAATAGATTCGGAGACTTCCACCGCATGCAGGAGAATTTTGAGCAACTGGGCAGAACATGATACGTTATCCGACCCTTCCAGCACATTTCAAGGGCCTATGATTTTTTCCATTCAAATTGGATTTCTACACTCCTCGCTGATATTTTAAACTCCAAATCCTTTCGAAGTTGGCAGCTCCCAACAACTGCCAACGAGCTGTCAAAAAGTTCCAAGCTCTTGTCCGACAGATTAGTTTCAAATTCCAGTGTCGATGTAAGGAAAGGAAGACCGGATGGAAGGCCGGATGGAAGGCCATATGGAAGCCGGCCAAGATATGCGACCGTGGCTACTGTAGTAGGTGCGTGTGAAGGAAGTAGCCGCCGCAGGGGCCGAGGACGAGGTGGATGAGGAATGGGACTGAGGCTCAGTCTCCAATGACGTCGTCCATGCCAGAGCCCCAGGAGTCAAGCAGAGCTGCAGCATGCCGCGCCCTGGCGGAGACGGAGCAGGCCAAAGGTGAAGGGGGAAGTTGAACTGGTGAAGTTGCGGAGAACACCGCGTTGCAGTACTCTCCGAGTGGCCACGAGTTCATGTCTGCAATCAATAAGCATGCATCCGCAGTATAGCTAGCTAAGCTTAGCTTTGGTTCCAAGCAAGCAACAAGTTGGCCCGATCGACGTCATTGTAAACACTCGCTGCCTCGAGGTTGAACTTTGCTCACCTGCCCTTCTCCTTCTCCTTCTCCTTCGCCTTCGGCAGGCAGGCCCACCTGGTCTGGTCCCGTGCTTCAACCGGTGCTCGCACGCGGCCGGTATTTCCACTTGGCTTTGTGTCTCCCGGTGCCAACTTTCCCATCTGTCCCACTTCCCAAGTGTCAAGTGTTAAGGACCAAGGACAAGGACCAAGGACCAAGGAAGGTATTTGACCAAACTTAGATGTGTTATATTATACAGGATTTCCACAACTTCCATGAAATTCATCTCAAAAAGAAATCATATGGATCATGATGATTAGAAATTACCTATCTAGAAGAAGGCTGAAAGTTCAAAATTTGTATTCAATCTTTACCAAATGTGTTAAATATAATAAATGTTTCATGGTTAACCATAATCCTAATTTCTATCTTTAGTACTGGAATTATTTTGTGATTGTTTAAAATCAGAAACTCCATTCATTAAAAAAGGATGTTCATCTATCGTTAATTTCTTGAACTTTGAAGTAGCAAGTTAATTAACACTGCAAAAGTGGAAGCTATTTTTTTTAGTTTCCATATAATTAAAATTTGAATGTATTGATTTTTTTGAAATAATTCAATCTAAAAGAATTCACATTAACTTTGTAGGCTGCGTGGCCTACTCAATCCATCAGCCATAAAACACATTCACTAGTTATAAAGTAGATGTGCACTTATTCAAGCAAGTCCTAAAACTGAGGAGTAGGCTTGGAGATAGAGTCTTAGAAACCGTTCAACCTAATGGGGGGGAAGTACAATAAAGTGAACCACAAAAGTGGACGTCTCATTGTCAATTTCAGCCCTTTTGCAAAAATTGCACAAAAGTGATGGAAAGATGTAATTGAAGTCAAATGATTTTGCTAATATGGATTCTCAACTTGTTTTTCTACAACTTGGAAAGTTTCGTGCAAATTAGACACTTTTAAGTTATTGTATGAGGGCTTTAAATCCAAGCAAAGTGAATGTGACCATTTGAAAAAGTGGCTATAAAAGAATCAAAAACTATCTCAAAATCACTTTTGATGAAGTGCAGCCCTCTGTATGTGTAAGAGGTATTCTAAAATAGTAAATTCATATACTCATTAATTAGTTTAGGGTTCCTAAAGTACCGCCGGGATGTTTTTTAGGAGGGTCACTTTGGCGGTACTTTTTGTGTGTTTTTTTTTACCGAACATTGTTTTTTAAATTGGAAAAAACATCCTCTAAAGACAATAGAGGGCTGTAAATGAAGAAATCAAGACTTTGGAAAAGTTTGTTTTCATGATTTAGTTTCAATTCAGGATGTTCTTTTTATAAAGGTGTGTGTAAGACACCTTATGACACCTTAGAAAGTGACTAAAATGCTCAAAAACTACACCAAAATCCTCAAAATCAGCTTTGAGCCTTCAAAAACAGCACACTTCATATTCACTTGTAATTAGTGGTCACATTTTGCACTTTGTGGTCCACTTTATTGTGCTCTACCCCAATGTTTATAGTTTAATCCCTGAAGGACATTTTGGGTCTTGGGTGGGCGGCCCGGAAGGAATCTAATTTTTTTCCCCCCAAAAAATGGCTCTGCAGTGCACTGTAGCGCTGCATTGTAGCACTGTAGCATTGCAGCACTACTGAATTTCAGCTGCCCCAACCTCAAAATTTGTTCAATTTGAAACTTTGATTGCTTACCAACGATTCCACAATCTCTCAAATGATTGTTAAATTTGGAATATAGATTGTTTTTTCAGTAGCTTTCCAACACAACAAGTCTCGCTTGATTTGGTTGAGAAATGAAACTTCTGTCTCCAAGCCAAGCCTTTAAACCAAGCTAGTGGGGTTGGCTCTGACGTTTAAAGGTTAAATATTTCGGAAAAGTGCATTGATGGTAAAATTAGCGGTTTCGCATTTACTGATGGTTGGTTTTGGGCACCAATGTGGATAAAAAATTGAATATTTATGAATGGTATGACGATGTATAAAGCGTGTAATTAATTTCTCCAGCATTCAAAAAGTAATTTACATTGTGGGCTGGTTTTAGAATTTAAGCGTGTGTATTTAACGCCTTCTTGTGCATGGATTATGGTTTATGTGAGGCCTTCATTGCAAATTGGTGGAGGTGGTTTCTTTTGTATGGGCTGTACGGCAACGTGTTTAGTGAAGAAAGTACATGCTTTTGGAAGAGCAAGAAGAGAGGTTCAGAGCCATAGTTAAAGGTGTTTTGTAGAAGAGATGGATACACAAGAGCATGTGGATGAGGGCTTTCTCAATGATGAGGACATAGTTCAAGAGACTCAAGTTCTTGGGTCTCCATAACAAATTTCAGCACAACACATTTATACAAATAGATGACAAGAGGGTTTATAGTTTAAGGATTATATGATAAAGTTTTATTAGAGGCTGAGACGAAGTATAGAAATTATGCACCTACTCCACATTTCAACTCTGCTACTCATACAAATCAATTGAGGCAAGGGACAAGAAAATGATGAAGAAGAATAAGTTTGAGAAATTTAGCACATAGGATGCAACATCACTTTTTACAAATTCATTTCAACAGTTGGAGGGGAAATGATAACCTTATGGGTGGTTCTAGGAGTGCTGAAAGGGTTCTTCTAAGCAATCAAGAGGGCACCAACAATATAACATTGAGGGGAACAACCAATAAAAATGGAAATTGAACTAATGCATAGTTGATGGCAGTTATGGATACACTTATTGATAATGGCATGAAGGTGAGAACTGTTCCCCATACCTTTGGAGTTCCAAAAAACTCTATTAGAGATCACTTGTATGGCTTAATATTAGGAAGAAAAAGAAGGGCCAAACCAATTTAACAAGATGATGAGGAAAAGAAATTAGTGGAGTATTTATTCAAAATGCAAGACTTGAAGCACCCTTAACTCTAAGGCAGTTGATGTTAAAGGAGGCCCAAGCTACACAAACAAGAAAGACTCCATTATTAGAGTGATATAGGAGTCCATGGGAAGTCTGTGCTCATGAATTTGAAGTACAGACACCGTGAAGGCTTGAACTAGCCTCTAGAAAAAGTCAACCATTAGAAGTTGCAAGGGCAAGGGATTTGTGCCTATCAATTGTAGCTATTCTCTACCACAATGTAGAAGAATTTTATAGTACCTTCAAATATCCTCTCCCCTCTCCTCCCCTCCTTTTTCACATACGGAATTGTGATGACAGTGATTTGCAAGTTGGTAGGAGTGGTAGGGCAATTGTTTTGGCCAAAGTGGGCTCCAAATATGTGCACGTCATAGAACTTGATTAAGGGAAATACTTATCGATTTTGTCTTGCATTATTATTGATGAAGATAAAATACCAAACTTCTACATTCTGAATTAAAGGCACATATTTCTTGCAAGACTATGTGAAAAACTATGAAGATGATGTTGTAATGGCAATGCAAACCAATGCATGAATGACAAAGTGGTTTTTCAATCTTTGATATCACACTTCATTGGTAGTCTCAAGAAAATAACAGACACAGATGAGCAAAACAAATCCTTACTAATATTAAACGGTTACAATTCACATGTGACAGTTGAGGGTAGTTCCACTAGCCATCAAGTGTAGCCTAAACATAATTACCTTGCCAACATACACCTTCCGTGCCTTGCAGACAATAAATGTTTTATCTTTTAAGCCATTTTAAGCCATTTAAATGGCTTTTAGACAAATCAATGACTCATGGACATTACTAAACAAGGGTAATAAGGTGTTTAAGGATGATATCTGCGAGTGGACTCTCCAAGCTCTAGAGAAAACACTTACTTTAAAGAACATCGTATCAAAATTCAAGACAATAAGAATCTAGCTTCTAGATGATAAAGCTGTGATAACAAGTTTGTTAACTAGTGAAGGTTTTCTAGAGGAGAGGAGGGGGCAGAACATGATCTAGAAGGGGAAGAAAGTATCGCATATGAAGACTCCAACGAGGAAGGCATGGATTGCAGCCTTGGGCGTAGTAGAAGCTGCAAAAATAGTCCGTTTAGTAGGTATAGCAATTGCAACAGAGGAGGAATGGAGGAATGGTTGTCTGGCAACGGGAGCATTGCTGTAGTAGATAGCAACTCCGGAGCACTCATTGAGTCCCTGCATTGTTAGTAGAGGTAGCTGTTAGAATTGTCTATGCACAAACACTCTGCAGGTGAATAAAAAATTAACATATAGCGTTTGGATGTGTAGGGAGAGACATACTAAGAGCAACGGCTTGTTGGCAATCAGGAGAAGGGGGATCAAGGACTCCCTGAAGATCGGGTTGGACGGGCTGCACAATGGTGAGGTCCTTGGATCTGGCTCGACAAGTTTAGACGCCCTCCTACATGCAACAACCCGCACTATTATCTTGATGTCTTAGACCCACGTGAGAGTAATTATAAGTCAAATGAGCAGCATGTGAGCAAAGATCCAACTTTTAGAGAGGAAGTCAAGAGGGAGAATGGAAGTGACATAACTCAATTCTTGTGCTTGCTTACACTAATTCTAGCCAAGAGAAAAAAAACAGCAAACTCTTCTAGACTATACTCATAATAGGATTTTGACATCACATAACTCGTCACATGACTACGTGAAAGGTCTAGAGGACCTTCTACTAAAAAGGAAGTAAGACCAGCTCCTGCCAAGAAAAGGAAGGGAGGAGAAGGAGGCAAGAAAAGAGCAACACAAGCTTAGAAAGGAACAACAACAGAGAGAGAAAGAATAGAGTGCAACTTAAAGAACACAGAAGAAGCAAAAGAAAGCACTCCATCAAATGATAGGAAGGGTACTTGGATTTAGTCATAGTCGTCAAGGATGAGCTAAGGAGAGAACAACAACAAGAGAGGATGCCAGCTGAGCGCATGGCTACTTTACTTTGCAGGCAGTGAGTGCTCCAAATGGAGGGCATCCATGAACTGCTTCGTAGAGGTAGAGTCTAGCACTGCTTATAGAGAGCGGCGAAGTTGCGCAACTACCTCTACACAACGCCATGCAGCCTCCAACTTCTACACAACTCGTTCAGCCAAGGAAGGCGATTGATGCGGTAAACTACCTATAAGTCATTCGAGATCTACAGAGGGTGATTTACAAACCTCATTCAACGACGCCACCCTATCCACGTACATATGCGTACAGTAGTACATTGTCACACCCCTCTGGATCATGGGTAGCTCTAAAGGAATACACAAGAGAGTCGGTTACATAGAGGGGAGGACAATTGAAGGGGGGGGGAGGTGGGTGGGTACAATGGCAAAGCGTAATGGCAAGGAGTAGCGACACTTGCAACTAGGTTAGAGAGGGGAGGTCTAAAGAAGGTGAATGTTGGACCGAGGGAGGCAGGGACATGGCTAGCGCTTACGCGGGAGGTGGTTCTTTGAAAAGGCGGCAAAAAAGTTCCACCATTTGAATCACGTTGAAACAAAAAACAAGGACAAAGGCCTGTGAGTCTTGGGATAAGGGCAAGTGGAGGGCTGGTTAAGGAGACCCTTGGCGCGGCCATTGCCCATCTAGGCAGTGGGCTAGTGCCCCCAATGCTTGTATTACTTGCTAGGGAAATCTAGATTAAACTACCTCATGGAGTCAGCAGAATCCACCAACATATGCGATTCATGGGTACCCTATAACTAGAATAGTACCATTTTTTTTATCAATTTTGCAGGTCTTAGTCCATTCTTTTTTTAATGGTTTTATCAAAATCCAACCTCTCAAAAAAGCGAGGACTTTATGAGCGACCAGTAGCCACTCTATGGCTCTAAACTTAGAAATTCCCAGCAGATTGCATAAATGCTCAAAAAATGTGTTTTTTTTATTTAGTATACCTTTGCACTAACTTTGCAAAGCATCCAAAAACTCTAAACTTTATCTACCACAGACCTAAGCCTGCAAACCTGAAATTTGCACGATTTCCTGCACCTTAGAACACATTAAGTTAATTGGTAGGAAATCTATCAAGTTAGACTCAAGCCGTATGAGGTGAAGTTGCTCTTTCATTTGCGAAGACAAAACAAATAACACCAGATTGTGATTATGTCAGTACGTAGATCTCTTATCCTACTTGCCACTTTGAGTTTCAACTTGAATTGTGTGCGTGTAGAGAGAGCAAGTTCTGGTGTCATTTCTCAACAATGTCTAGAATTGTTCCGTGAAAAGCTTTCAGAAGATGCAGGATCATCGATTGCAATTTGTAGTCATTTTAGACTCGAACCAATGATTGTGCAAGCAGACAGTTGGTTAAGATATCAAGTGGAATCATCAGGAGTCAACCCACGTCCCAATTGCTTGGGGTCGAGGTAAACAAACAGAAGTGCGTCATTTTTCTTGTCATTTGTGTTTGTCCATTACAACCGGAAAAGGGAAAGGAAAAGCGCAGGGAGTCTGCACTCCTTACTTATGCGGCTACAATATGTCAAATTGTATTGTATTGTTGACACAATTTCCCAAATGCAAAAAGTGTGCATGTGTGCTAAAGAACATTGACTACTGAATCAAATACCTCTGCTTTCAATTCAGATTCCGCTCCATGACAAAGAAGAATACTGTTACTCGAACCCTGGGTTTTACAGTCTAAAAGATTGAGGGATACGTAAGACATTTTAATAGAAAACTGAAGGTGGTGAGATTGTTTGATGTCTCCCAATAAAGTCTTAAGCCTTTGCTTCTAGCGAAACGGTTTCATAAAGAGTTTGTCTCCAGAGAATCATATTTACGGAATCAATTCAGGTGGTCTTTTCATCAGTGACGTGCCAACCCAGGTCATTGAGTTTCATCACAATTATTTTGAAACAGCGACCAGATCATGAGCTTTCCTATATGAACTTATCACGTCAGAGGAGCACGTTCTCATTCTAGTCAGTGGCAGACACTGATAGTGCAGTTATCCGAGCCAATATATTTCTGATAAGAATCAATGGCACAAAATCTGCGTCTAGAGCGATGCACAAATGATTACTATTCAAATAGCAGTCAGGAAAAAGGGATTTGAATAATGGCAAAGAGATGAACCTACTTGAATAATTGACAGAACAGAGTCACTGAATTTATCTGACAAAAAGTATATGGGGAAGCAGCTGCATGCCCTCCCTCCTCAGATGTATGAGGATCCGAGATTCATCTGTAACTTACTGTAGTATGAGAAAGGTACAGTATTCGAATTGGGTAAAATTGTAGCTTCTCCTATTCACCAGCTATACTATAAATGTAGTGAGCTAAATTAGAGGCAACGCCTGCAAAGTTGGGTTCCTATTCTCCAAAATTATGAAATTCAGCGAATCTAAAGCTGGTAAGATATACAAAGTGGTAATGTACACATAACATGGTTGAACCCAGCCCCCAAAGTTGAATTTGAATTTTTTCCACCATTTGAGGTCAGGCAATGCTATGCC
>MU104912.1:0-42304 GCA_014871385.1 Ceratodon purpureus | reverse complement strand
AGCATTCCCTGTTCTAGCATCTGTTTCCTTTTTCGTTGTATGGAGTTTCATTTGTTTTGAAGTATGCGCTTATCTCCTTAGAGCACGTTGATAGACGTAGACGTTATCTTGGCTCAAACTACAGGTTTGGAGCAGTCGTTTTCGGATATCTCTTTTGCTACGAGGCATTCAATCCTTCAGCAAAATAGTTGTTTTACTGATATCTACAGTAACTTACAACTCACGTTCTTGGTTGATTCTGACGAACACCTTGTTCACTGCTGCAGATTTGATAAGCGGTCCAACAAAACCGGACAGGTGTAATCTGAGGTTTGTTGTGATTTTGATCAACGTTCTATCCACTTGGTGATACCATCGGGTACGTGTGCTGAGATGGGTGATGTTTTGCTGATGCCTGCTGATGCTTGCCCTTTATGTTTCTTGATTCTAATCAATGAATCTAGATGAATGTCATATATTGAAGCTGGTAAGCAACCTCTTTGCGGCCTTTATTGTGTGAAGATTTGGTTGTTCTTCTGCTTCTGTCCTCTCTAAGCTAAGAAAGGACATTCTCTCTGACCATCTACTCTTCAATTCAAACATTATTCAGTATTCCTAGCAACAATGCGAATACTGTATACTCTTGTGGATTTTTTCTGAGGATCCTATGTCAGGAAGGAGCCCGAGGTAAGAAATCAATGCCGCAGATTATTCCGGTGCTCAGAATACTGTTAGTAAGCAACATGGTGAAGTTGAACTTACACCAAACCTCAAATTCCAGAATCTCACAAAACCATTAATTCAATCATCAGCAAGGTTTGACGATTTCAATGCAAGACCCCTCTACGTTGCAACCCGTAACTGCTCTTACTAAAACCGGTGGCTGCTGTGTACACATCTTGTCATAGCCTCCATGATTCAGCATGATACTACTCAATACAGAGCTCCAATCATACCATAACCAAGCCATCCCCAACCCAAGACTTCGACACCAAACAGTTCCCAAGCTTCGAAATGTGTCCGAACCTCAAACATCCACCTCATTAAGCTGAACCAAAGCCCCTCCAAAACGCTGTACATCGTCACGACAACAAACCTTCAAGGCTTACGATTCCTTCAACCTCACAGGTAAGCATCACTACATACCCCATTCAATTTCGACCAAATTGCAACATCCAAAGAAAACCTCAAGTCCACTCACACATTCTTCTTACAAAACAGACAGCAAAAACCGAAAAATACAGTTCATTTCTTACAAAAACTTACACACTTCGTAATCGAAGGAAGACAACAACGAGAGTCCCAATCTCTTTCACAATCTAGGCTGCGACGCGGCCAACGAAGCCGTCCCGCAATCCACCGAGGTAGAGAAACCCATCGACCTCGACTCCGGTGGTGACACACGCGACCGTCTTCCCGGACCGATCCTCGAGCCACTTCACCGGACGCCCAGTCTCGTCGATGGCCAACACGCCAGCCCACTTCAAGCTATTGTCGAAGAGCTTCTGCAGAGATGGATACAAGGCTAGCAACGACTTCAGGAACGGAGACTGCCACAGGAGATCGATCACGGCGTCGCGCGGCCCGCCAACAAGGCCCACATACAAGACATCGCCCTTGGAGCTCCAGTGAATGTTGTCAGGGAAGCCTGGAAGAGATTCGGTGAGAGTCTCGGTCTCGCCCTTGCGGTCGCCCTTGAGGTAGTGCTTACGGATCCTGCTCGTGGTGGTTTCGGCGAACAGGAGGTAGGAGTCGTCTCTGGAGATGGTGATGCCGTTCGGGAAGTACAGGTCGTTGAGGAGGATGTGGGTGGATTTGGACGCCGGGTCGAAGACGACAATGCGGCCATTCGGTCGCGCTTCTAGCGTGTCGTGGAGGTGGAGATCGAGGGAGTACTTCGTAGTGGCGTCTGTCAAGTAGATGAGTCCGTCTTTCGCGACGGTTACTGCGTCCGGGAGGAGGAGCTTTGTGCCGTTCACTTCGGTTGCTAGAACCGAAATTTCGTCTTCCGTGACCTGGAATGATTGGAGTTGTGTGAGGGAAGAGGTGCAGAGTTGTGCGGAGTGGAATTATGAGGGTGGGGATGAGGGGCTTACCTTGAGTAAACCCTGGGTTGGCTCGCAGACGAGAAGCTCCCCGTCGTTCCCGACCGCGAGGCCCAGCGGCCTCCCTCCGACGCGCTTCCAATCCTCCACGGTGTTGTCCGCGAGGTGCAGCTTCTTGATCCAGCCATCTAAAGTGCTGACGTAGAGGAACTTGCCGGTGGGATCGGGGACTATGTCCTCGGGCTGCAGTATCTTCCCCTCGCCCAGCTTCTCAGCGCTCTCGAGGAGGTTGTTGCGCGCGTAGACACCTTCCACCTTGGGGTACGGGGCGAGGGTAAGTGAAACTGCGTCTATGGGGGTTTCGTTCATCACGTGTGAGTGGAACGCCGCTGCTATGAGAGACAGGACTAGGATCACCACGCATGTGAGCACCGCCATGGTGACCGGCCCGGATGATGATTCGAAGCGGAGAGATCGGAAAAATTTAGCGTGAGATGTCCTCGCATTGGTGCACCCTTCGGCTGATGTCAATGCACAGCCTTCACTCAACTTCGATCATGTGACATTACTGTACATCTAGCCTGACATATAAGTAAACATGTAAGCAATTCTGATCTCGAAGTAGGGTATTTACATCCACTGATGAATATCTTATTGCGCCCCATGCGACTCTCATGGTGTGTACGCTGTCATTTAATATCTTAAATACTGATCTCGAACGCAACGATAGTCACACGCACGGTGATGTGCGAACATCGTCATCAAAGTTTCAATTGGTCTCCAGCTGGAAAAGCATGGCGCAGTTCGCCCAAAACAAATTCCGGACGACATCTTTGACTAAGTGAACCGGTGGGTTACTTCGGAGGTACTGTATGTGCAGGCCCCGCCGAGGTTCCTTTTTCCTTGAGTGGCTTCGTTGATGACTAGGTGAAAATTTCTGACCTACAATTCTATTATAATAATCGTTTCAAATGATTTCTTATCTTCCTGACGAACTTGTATAAATGCTATCTCGTTCGAGACTATTTCGTGAGTTATTTCTCTCTTGTTCGTACAGTGGTCTGAGGTTCACGGTGCTCCTCATCAGCTTTGTTCTGACAGAATTTCTACAACCTATTTGAGTAGTATCAGGTGAGAACTTGGCACTACAAGCAAGTGTGTCGTTCCTCACTTGCAAATATAGCAAAAAAGGTACCCAAGCGACATAGAACTGACTCACCAGCAGCTTCCGCAAACCAAGCTCAAAGTTGCAGGTCGATGAGTGCGTCGGGTCACTAAAATACAAACGGTGGGGCCTGCCAATCTATAGTATCACTACTCTTGGATGGCTCCATATCAGAGGCCCTCGCGGCCGGATACCGCTGGGCCCATTGAATGTTTTTTTTACCGCTTCAAGGCTCAGGTTTGGTAACTATTGACAACCGTCCGATGAGAAGAGAGTTTGATTTTAGGACCCTTCATATGAGGTGCCGAGTTTTTGATGTTAGATATTAGCATCTCGTTGGTCATATGAGAGACTAGGAGATACACACACGTGTGCCAATCAGGCGACTGTCTCAATTCTCAATTTTCACGGTAGGGTTTGCTGTGGAGGGTTCCTCTCGATGGCTTTTCCAATTTTGGGGTGGTTTAGGGTTTAGGTTTCGTCTTCTTCGTTTTTGCGGAGGATATGTTTGCAGCCAGATAACCTGATCCATACAGTGTAAAAAGCGTGAAGTTTTGTGGCAGCTTGACGGCGGTGTTCGTAGTCCCCGCCAGCACCAACGGAGTTCCTGATGAACCAAGCAGTGTGCCGATGCTTGGACGAATTCAGCTCTTGCAGCCTTCCACCACATCCCACCACATAGCAAACTTGTTTACGTACAGACTCCACACCAAAATCAGACACCAATACTCATCTCCTTCACCACAGCAAGAACAAAAACCAGAAACAAAACCGAAAACATAGGTCAAAACAGCACAAACCACAAAAACTTGAAACTCCAAGACACACTCCAAAACAAGCAGGATTTAAACACAAAGAGCATCACCTGAAACCGGATTACACAAATGCAGAAAATGGCGTTGAGATGCAGCTGTGTGTTCTTCACCTGCAGATGGTAGTGTTCTCATTCGGATAAGGGCATTGAAAGCAGATTCTGCACACACCACATCAAGGTTAGAGTTCCTTGCGAGAACATAAACCTTTCTAGTAAAAACTACTTGACTTTGTTGTCGACATCTACACACCAAAATGAAGAGAAGAGAGTCAAAGCAGGTGCCAGAACAATCCCAGAACACCATCAAAGCAAACCCTAAACCTTGCCCACCCCCCCTCGGTAATTTACACAAACACAACCATGAAGGATTCAGTCAAGGTACTACAGCACAGATGCGACGCTTCACCAAACGCTTACCTGTCTCCAAATATCTTTAGCAAGATGCCACCGTCTACTGTGCTCCGCGGTGGTGAACTTTGGAGTGGACACATACTGCTTCAACTACCGGCCTTTTGAGAAGGGTAGTGAAATATTTCAAAATGGAGGTCTCAAACCGATGTCCAAAGTCGATTGCCACAAACACAAAACGCAACGCCCCGAGCCCCCCAGGGAGCACACCTGGATTTAACCCCGCAGTTGAATCCTCTCAAGTGTCCCGGTAAAATATTGAAGAAATGGCAAAGGAAAAAGCTTCGGCAGCCAACGTGGATTATACCCGGGTAACTCCACTACGCCTCTGCGATGTGATTCGCTGGCCTTAAGAAAAGGTCCGCCCAAACTCGAGAAACTCGGCTTGATCACAGGGATAGTCCATCGTTGTACATCGAAGAGTCAAAGGCGACACTGTCCTTAGAATTCGGAGTGAGAAACGACACACTTGCTTGTAGTGTGGGAGGGGCAGGTAGTTGAGCTTTGTAGAGTATGTTTTTTAATCGCATTCTGGGTTTGTGTGTGTGTGTTGCAGTAAAGACAAGGAAGATCGAGTTGTACAATGAGTTGCCCAATTCCCTCCATCATTCGAAACTGTCAAAATACTTACTGAAAGGATTGTAGAGTGCGTGAGCTGATTGTCTGGCCGCATGATTCCGCATTTGATTGGACACAGCATAGCGGGTTACACCAATTTGCAGTTGATGGAGAGCTTCCCTCAGAAAATTGCTCTGGCGATGTTTGTGTCGGCGTCGATGACACCCAGTGGAGTCCCTTTGAATGGCTCGCTTCTCGGTGATCTGGTAAATTGGCGCTTTGCTGCAATCAATCAGAATATGCATCAGACAAAAAAACGAATCCACCAAGTACACCCATGTTTGCGTTGTGACTCAGACACATGTATAGGAAATGCCAGAAAATAGGAACAGAAATTTCAATGCTCCCTCCAAGATGACCACAAAAGGTCAAAATCTGTGTTGGTGGATGCAGATGTTCAAAAGCACACTGTTGGGTGAAGCAACTACATTCACTTTCGCAAATGGAGCTGATAAGCCTCCGACGTCTATGATGATTTCGGATAAATACATATCAGAACTTTACTACAATGGTTGCTCTCCAGAGGTAAGACTACATTCTTCACTAGTGTTACGCCCTGCATTCGTTCCAGTAGTCTACAGTACCGGTACACTGCATTTCTGAAATAATAAAATTAGAAGCGCAGGTCGCAAACTCCGCTCTGCATGATGAAGCATTAGTATGTAAACCCTGATCAATTTCTATATATGCCTGTGCAGGACATCGAGCTGGCCTCGACCTTAAGGAAGTGGTATCCGGTAGACTTTGGGAGACTCTGTTACCTACACCAAAGAAAGACATGGACAGGTACCTGCGGTGTATGTGAAGAATCTACGAGATAATACCTTGCTTCTCGGAGCACAGGATTTTATTGTAGAAAATTTCGGGCCATTCAAGGAGGTCATTGAGGTTGATGCTGGTCACTTTTCCGCATGGTCACACCCTGATGAGTTTGTAAAACTTGTCTTGAGTCTTGCAGACAAGTACGATGCCCGTCCATAGACATACCGTAGCTGCATGTTTAGAATCCTAGCCTTGAGCTCGGAATACACACTTTCAATCAAAGCATTGATAAATCCAAGTGTGAACCTGAATGCCCAGGGGAGCAAACAGCTTGTTGAGAAGTGAACCCAGGGAATAAATCAAATGGAACATTTTTCCCTTTTTTTATTCGCTTAAATTCCTAAGCATAAATGGTACAAGCTCTGAATTCAAGGTGAGTTGTCTCAACTAATTGCTTCAAGCATCAGTTTTAGTTGCACTCTGCAGCTGGTGATAACTCATCCTAATGTCTCCCGCAACTCGTTGCAGACCACTGTTCGCACATGAGTTACACTGGAACCACCATGAGATCTCCAGTGACAGTCCTTTCACTCTTTTCCTCATAGTTTGCTTCCGATAATGCGTTGGCCGGTGAAGAGCTGGTTTGAAATTTGCTAACTCCTGTAAACACGTCTTAGATTTCCAGTGGAACACTGATATGTTGTAGTTTCTCACCTCTTTCACTAGTGGGAGGCCCTGCCAATTAGACGGACTTGATGACCACTGTCGTGACCAACTTCCAGTTCTGTGACCGCAATTGCTCTCTGGTCATCGCAGGGGCGGGCCTGGTCAAGTTCGCCACCACTACTAGCGAAGTGGTCGTTTCTCACTCCGGACTGTAAGGGCTGGGTCGCGGCTTAGGCGCTCCTCCGGCGGTTTCTGTCTTTCCCTGCGTGGTCGCCGGTGTGGGCGGTGTGGGCCACTCCTTGGAAGGCTGAACATCGAATCAGGATGCGCGATGGTACTGGATTTATCCTGGGTGGAACCACCTCGGACAGGGTAATAAGCAAGCGCGAGCCACGTATGAATTACGACCCTCCCTCGACATAGCTACGAGATTACTGGTCCAAGACGCCGGGAATTTTAGGTCCCACGATTTCGAGGTCGTCCTCGTTGGGGTGACTCGGGTGCCGGTTGATGCCCGGTGCTTCATGTGGGAGAATGACCTCAATGTGTACAGTACGCTTTTTTTCCTGATGATATTACTGTTGATCCACATTACGGTAGTTGTACCGCGTCGTCACTTAGATTCAAATAGACGTCTGAGGGATGCAATTTTTTTCCTAATACTTTGAACGACCACATCCAGTCCAGTACATGACAAGCACGCCATTTCACAGAAAAAGCAGTGGAATTCATGGGCCTGTAGTAATACGAAGATAGAAACGAAATTCAATTATCCATTATAGAAGTATGTAACGAGTGCACCACATAGCGGATACGCTCAGTCCGGTGCAATCACGCACATGATACCCGAGTGAGTTCAAAGAAAATGTTAAGCTCACACCTAATTTCCGATCACACCTACTTTACGATCACACTAACTCTCCGGCAGTCGTCAAGTTCATTTTAAAGCTCTATATCAGCCCGTCCGGATGTGCATCAAAATGATTTATGTACAGACCAAAACCCCCCAGTACTCATACTATTACTGAAGCCCTCCAATTCTGAACACATCAGTCGCTATCGGTGTCCCCGATATTGATGCTCCCCATATTCCTTCCAACATTCGCATCGTAATCTCCCGATCCCGAACCAGAAGCCGCAACCTCTGCGTCAAATTCACACACGTAGTACAGAGATATTCTATAAGTGTAACTGCTGTTACAGGAGACATGGCTACGACTATCAGCACTCACAAAAAGTGATACGTTATATATATTCATGAGTACGTAAGCAACTCAGCAGTAGAGATTATCCTTATGTAAGTGAAAGGTGATAGATCGCTCACCGCGAGGGAGTAATAGTGGACGTCGCTGGAACCTCAGCGGTGAGAACTTCACAGAAACGTTGGAATCCGCCACATACTTGTCCACTACGATGTTGCAATCCGGCACCTGCGACGCCTCATTCCCCTCAGGTGGAAAAGCCATGTCAATTGTTTTCCATCTCATCTTCGTAAGCCACCCTTCCTGTGCCTCCTCCTCCGCCTTCCGCTTCTTCGACTCTCTCTTGAACTCCGTCTCCTTCTCTTGGAGGAAGGTCAACTGTGCTTCGGGTTCGATTGTGTAGAATCCAGCCTCCACGGCCCAGTGATCCACTGCAAAATTCAGAGGTACAGTAAGCCCACGTCGTCGCATGAGATTAAAAAAAAAATCAAGACGGGTTGTGGTTCTGAAGTCGAATAGGTTCAGTAAGGTTTAGGTGTCTCACTTCTCGACTACAATTTCAGGATGAGACAATGACAGGGGAACTCTTGAAAACTCACATTCGGCGTGAACACGGTCGGAGATGTCTACTCCGAGGACATCCTCATCGCTAACAATGTCCTCGAGGTCGCGCTCCACGCCGGCGGATGGGTGGATACTCGTTTCAGTCCTATGCCTGTCGGACGGCTCGTAATCAGAGTCCGATGTGGATCGTCCAACCTGGCGACCACCGACAGGAGAAACTGCTGACGGCCACCCATTAGCAAGTTAAAAAGTGCTTCTATTCGACTAAACACTTAAGTGTTATATCTTCAAATCTACTAACAAGCTAAACCGAGGCTATTTCTGGAGTACATAATAGTACCTGGTCCTGGTGACACGGGGCAGCTGTCCCACTCGTTGCCTCCTTCTACGATTGGTGATCCTTGTGTTGCAATAGGTGGTACTTCCGCGGATTGGACCTCTTCAACCGAGAGTGGAGCTGTACCTGCACGAATTGGACCACACGCCTCGATACATTCTAATGATTGGCAGACGTAGTGGATTCCACCAAGCACAATGTCCTCCAATTGTAGGATTATTTAACTAACACTGGATTGAACATCAGCGTACATAATGGATGACAGGAGACTCACCGTGGTTATTAACTATCTTCTCCGACGAGTCACTCCCAGAGCTTGCAGTATCACTGTCTGCATGCGACGACACTATGTACAAACAGCCAGCATCTATTTCAGTACAGAACAATGTAATTTCATGTCAGAGTAGCGGAGTAGAATTCATATTCAAGGTACTTGAAGGGAAACGGTAGGGGGGCTGACCTCCGATATGAACCACTCGCCCGTACAGTGGTGGGGAGACGACGGTGTCCGGCCTCGTTGGCAAGGCATCCTTCAAGTCGTAGCCGTTGATGAGCCTCATGTTCATCTGCCGAGGATGCCTATTAACCTCCCAGTCATCCGGAGCCCCCTCCAAGTCATTCGCGTTCAGCTCCGACGCCTCAATCCGTGGCCACCAACCGGACTCCCGTCTTGTTTTGCTTCTCAGCTCTTCTAAGGATATGAACGGACGCCCCCCCCGCTGACACTGCTTGGCGGCAAAGGAGGCCCAATCCACTGCGTGCCCGAGCTTCTCTGCAATCAGTCCCCGTGCAAAGGCGAGTCCAATGCAGCGCTGCTTCCCCATTGGGCGCTGGTGGGTAACCTCGTACAGACTCTCAATCCTCTGTATCATTCTCGGACTCTCGCTCGAACCTGGCCGCGCGTACCAGAATTTGCCGTGTTGCTTTGGTCCCCATCGCTTCGCACACTTCTCCTCGTTCACGACTATGTCTGGAAGTGCGTCCCGGTCGCGTCTCGGGGCTCCCGGCAAGTATCCGTAGTTATTCAGTTTCTTGTCCACGAAAAACCATCGTGGCGATCCCCGATGAGGGTTCCGTGGAATGTCATGGCTGTCGATGGCCATGTCTGCGAAGACATACAGAAGACATCATATTGATTAAGTCTTCCATAGCCGAGACAGCAAGGGTTAAATTCTATTCCATTGTAAATAAAAAAAAGGCGCACTAACTACACAACTCCAGCAAAGAGGAACGAGAACCCAACAAATTCGGAGGATGAAATGGTTACGAGTCATTCAAACACACACAATATGGAGGAGAAGGGCGTCTGGACCGTCGACAAGATATGGAGAAGTCAGCATGGTACAAGCACATGGAAATACTATTCGGAACATAATATCATAGATGGAAGCGCGTACCTGGTTCAGTAATGAAGCCCGTGATTCTGCTTCGCACGCACCGGGGAAGGAGTGGATTAGCACACAGACGCCAGAAAGCATCAGTCGACGGGTTCGCACTCTGGAGGCTCCGCCCACCTGTGCGATGGAAGCATTGAGGAGCATCCGCCTCTCCATCTCTCAGGCGACTCGCTTTATTCTGAGGAAATTAGGGTTCTAGAAGACAGCCGACAATTGATTGGGGCTGGTAGTCACCTCACATCTATTGCTCCCTGTCATAATATGATGCTGAAATCCAATGCGTGACGGGTGTGGATACGCCACGATGGTCATTGTGTCACTAACCTGTCAATTCTCCACAACACCTTCCACTCATTGACGATACAGCGAGGCAGACTGCTGCTAATTACAGCCCAGAGGTGACAGAATAATGACATGTGAAACTAGAAGGAGCCGCCTCGCTGATGGGATGCTATGCGTTCTACTCATGTCTACTTCAGTGCCCCATGACGGCATGACCTACGCCTACTTTGATGGAATGGACTCGAAACGGCTGGAACTGACATGCGTATGTACTCGTCCTCTGGATTATGATTGATTAGATGGACTTCCTGAATAGACAAACAGGCTAAGATTTTGTGACAGGTGAAAGAGGCTCCGCCTACTCAGTGTCCGGTGCTGGTGACATGACCGTCCTCCGTCAGAACCTTGGCTCGTACGTGAAGCAAGTTCTGACAAGTCAGTACATGGGACGAGCCTCTGACTCAGTTTGGACGTGTGAACATATTACCTAAGAGGGATGTGGATATACTAAACCGTGGACCTACTGATGCCCCATGGCCAGAGAAGCACACGGTATTTCTCTGAACAGAACCTAGAATATAGAGGTTGCGGAAAAACTTTTGGGGAGTTATTCAGTTACTGACCTCAGAGAGTAACCTCAACTGATCAGTTTGCAGAATGCTGTGAGAGACTGTAATGAAGGATTCATTCGCTGAATTGACGTACCAATGTCTTAGGGAATGCCGTAGTAACACCGAGTTCAAGCTCTGCGTGAAGGGCTGATGGCATTTCAAACTCGTTAGAGTTATGCATCGTCAATCGCATTAGGTACGGGAATCACTGGAACTGCTGCCTCGTCGTTGGGGATGTCGTCCTCTGAATCGGAATGGATGTGGTCCGTTTGCATGTAAGCTGCTTCTTCGTCGACCTCTTCGTGTGCCATGACATGCACCACGTCGGCCTCTAGTACTGGCTGCCTCTGAGGCTCAGCTGCAGCCTCGCCTTGTCCTCTAGCAATGTTAAGCTCGGTGGCAGTGGTCCGACCTGGTGCGCTAAGAGAAGCGTCTGGTAGCCCATCAGTGACCCGCCGTGATCTCGGCTCCTTGTACCTCACAACCTTCCATTCTTCATTGTATGGATCATCGACAAAATAAACCTGTTCGGCATTGGGTAGTCCATAATGACGACTGTGATAAGTGATACGATGCTCATGATGCAATTCAGAGGTTCAGCTTAGACCGGAATGCAAACATTGGGAGACTGTACGAATGAAAGGGAATTGCGTCGATTAACTGACCTGACGGGCATGTGCGGCCATGAGATACGGCTCGACGTCTGCACTCTGTCGAGCAGCGTGTTTTACGAGCCAAAAACCGTCTTGGTCTACTTTGATTGTCGGCTCCCCTGCGAGATCAGGCTTGATCCATGAACACCTCAATACGTTGAACTTCAAATGTCCGTAGTCAACGCGCAGTATGTCCTTAATAATTCCTACATAAAGGAGCTCCGACTCAATTTGGTTCACATCCGACACTGAAGAACGGCAGGTTTGGTTTATGATGGCTGCCACTCCAGCGTCGAAGGTTACGTGTTGTTTCCCGTCCTCTTCGTCAGTTCTGAAGTGGTAGCCGAAAGCCCACATCGAGTTATGATGCTTTACGTACGGAGACGGAAGTCTGGACATAGTCACCAGATCTGGAGAGGGGTTATGACCATCGATTCCCATTTGACGCACTCTCTCTTCGATCCAGTCTGCGAATGGAACGAGTCTCCTTGGATTGCGACCCCTAAGCGATCTTCTTTCCTCTGAGAAAATACTGCAACAGAAACGGCTGTAGAGTTAAACAGTACTCTACGTACTCGTTTTAATAACAGTTAGAGCACTCTTTATTTAGTCACCAATGCGATGACACTGACCCAAACAGTACGCATGAGGGTAGCATACCTATAGAGGTCCTCCGTGTGGACGCAGTGACGCAAAACATGTTCGTGAAGTTTCTTCAATTCAATGTCGTCCCAGAATTGCTCACGACCCTGCCCCTCCATCACCTCCCCTGCGTCCTGTTCGTCTTCTTCCATGTCCCAGAGTAGTCTCGCAACTCCTGGATACATTTGGAAATGCTCTGTGACGAATCCGATGGCTTCCGTATACATATAACCCTGGGCAATGGATCCTTCGGGTCTGGCCTTATTACGCACGAGGCTCTTCAAGTGACCTAAGTACCTTTCCACGCTATACATCCAGCGGGCATGAACGGGCCCGCACCAGTAAAGCTCCCTTGGCAAGTGAAGTACGAGATGGGGCATTATATTCCAATACGCCAGTGGGAAGTATATCTCCAGCAGAGAGCAAGTTTCGGCAATGTAGTTCAATAAGTTCGGGAGCTCACTCACGGTTACTTGTTTCTCGCAAATCTTCTTGAAGCAGTGCCCTAGTCGAATAACAGCTACCCGAGGTCCATCTGCGAGCGACCCTCTCAAGGCGGCAGGTAACACCTCCTCTAGAACAACATGCCAGTCGTGGCTTTTCATGAACTGGAACTTCCCTTTATCCAAGTTAACTACCTTCGACAAGTTCGAACAGTGACCAGTCGGTGTTTGAACATTCTTGATCGTCTGTAGGACTCGTCGTTTCTCACCGGGGCTAAGAACGTAGGGTGCCTGCGGCATCAGGTAGCTATCGGTTAACTCATCCCGCACAAGATGCAGACTAGGCATGACCCCTTGATCCTGTAGGTCCTTTCGCACGGCTATCGTGTCTTCTTCACCGAGTAAAAATCCAGTAATTGTAACCGCTATATTCTTTTCCACATGCATGACGTCGAGTGTGTGCCTAACTGGAAGTTCCTATTCACAGCACCATGAAGAAAGTTGTGAGACTTCAGCTGAAAATATAAGAATGGGGGATCAGCAAGCACGACTGACCATTGCACCGAGAAACATAGTCTGCTACATATTCATCTGGTCACACAGTACCAGATCATGCGCAGGTGAGCATCGACATGTGCAATTCATGTCGTCGAACAGCATGATCATATAATCCAATTCCAGCAGTCATTATACGCTATCTAAGAGAACAACATACGCTAAATGAATGGTTAGAAGTCCCGGTGGACAGAGCCTGGTAGTTCGAACCCCATTCACCAGCAAGTTTATCGACACCGAAAAAAAAGGCTGGGCTAAACTTCAATGACATATGTTAAGACAGCTACATCACCCCGACGTCTAGACATAGAGTCCCAAGTGATCATGACATGAAGCCACTGGAGCCACACAATATCGAGACGTCGAAGACAACATGTGCAGACTGTAAACAAGGATCAGGGGCGGCTCAGTGGCACTCTTACCTTCCAGTAAGGAAGCCTATATAGTGAGGAAACTCGCTTGATGCCGTGCCTTCTGACGGGGTCATTTTCCTTCGGTCTTCCATACTCTCTAAGCCACCTGACACGCTCCTCTCCCCTCTGCAATGCTTCACTTCCGGTAACGGGAGTAGGGGCCACTCGGTGCTCCTCATCTATGAAGTTTGAACTGTCGCCCCTGAAGGGATGGTCTGCCCTAACAAGGAACCTGCGGGCACATCCACAGAAGACGTTCTTGTGTAAAACCTTAGAACGCCGTGATCTAAAGCCCTCCCCGCACACTGGGCAGCCAACGAACCCATTGGTTGTGCAACCAGCTAAAACGCCGTAGGCTGGGAAGTCGCCAATTGTCCAGATGATCATCGCCTTCAATATGAAATGAGACGACTCCTTATAACGGGCGACATCCATGCAGTACACCCCTTCTTCCCAAAGATGTAAGAGTTCTTCAATCAGTGGCTCCATATAGATATCGAAGTAATCAGCTGTTACGGATTTAGGACCCGGGATTAGGATCCCCAACATAATAAAATAATTCTTCGTCGTAAGCCACGGTGCAATGTTGTAGTTCATGAGGAGAATAGGCCATATAGAGTAAGTACTCCTCTTGTCTGCGTGGGGGTTGAATCCATCTGTAACAAGAGCCATTCGCACGTTTCTATCGTCATGGCCAAACTCTGCATGAAATCTCTCCGAGATCCACTTCCATTGCGCTGAGTGAGAGACATGAGACATCACACCGTCCGTGACTGCGAGGGTCGCCCACCATGTCATTGCAGCTGCCTGAAGAGCACTTCGAAACATCCGTTTGAGTCGCGGAGTAAGAGGGAAGGCCCTCGTAACCTTGAACGGCACTTCTGATCTCCCTGCTCTTCTTTTTCTCGGAGCCCTGCAATGTGGACAAACACGAGCGTCCTTCAGGTCCTTCCGATACAGGCAACAATTGTTGGGGCAGGAGTCGATTGACTTGTAAGTGTGGCCCAACTTCCTCAAGTACTCGGATGCCTCTCTGTAAGTCTTGGGTAAGGTATTCGGCTTAGGAAGAATGGTAGTGCTTAAGGTCCGGAATAGCTCATCCAGGTAGACGTCGGAACAGCCGTGCAGCTTTCCACTACTTAGAAGCACATACGTCGTTCCCATGCTAGAGTATTCTGATCCTGGGAACAAGGGAGTAGTCGCTGCCTCCTCTAGGGCCGCGATGGAAGCGTCTGTCTCGTCGTCAGAGTCTCCCCACTGGTGCGCCCCCTCGTCTCCAGAGCTATCATCAGAAACGTCGACTGACGGTGCATCGGAGATGTCACGGCCGTCTTCACCTGCTGCATTACCTTCCTCGCGTAAGGGGATTGCCGAGTCACTGCTTCTCTCCGGACTAGGAATCCCCCCACCCCGACCTGCTCCTACGGGTGATGCTCTGTTCTCCTGCCCTAAGTCGTCGCTGACTCCATTCGGAAATCTCTGTTGGTGCGGATCTCCTCTCGGATGCTCTCCAGCATGAACCTGGTCCACCATCACCTCTTCATGAATTCTGTCCACGATATCATGAGCTTCGACTACCATCTGCGTCACATCAATCCCCGGGTCTAAATCCCTCCGCCGTAGTGCGTTTGGACGCATTCTCGCCTGCGCTCCATAGTACCACGTAATGTGGTCCTCCCACTCGACGTCGGAGTCGTCGTCCTCGTATCCCTGGTACAACAGAACATCTTCGACTGTTAGGCAGGAGGTGCTTCATGACATGCGATATCCCAATTCATAGCATCAACCAATCGGTATTGTGTTCTTCTACTGTGCATGGAAGGTGAAGGCTCTAAGTGAATTTTCAGAATTCGAGTTCCTGAGTTGTCGTGGTTAATCTTACATATGAGCACCACATCAACACACGAAGGAAAATATGAGACATACCTCTGTCCTTCCATAGAACCACACATGCCTTCCATTATCCCTCAGGCATCTCCGGTATGAGTCGAGAGTGAGTTCCGCCTCCCGCATGTGGATTTGACATGGACATGGCAGTTTCGTCCAACTCATCCGCCTCGCGTACGCCAACTCCCGCCTGAGTAATTTCGCTCTCCGAGACAGGATGCGAGCCTCCCCCGGTGGATTCCTTCGAATGCCCTCTTCCATTCTAAGAACATGAAGAACGACGACAGCGGTTCTTCAGACTCACGCACTGTCAATGAACAGCCATGTACATCACGGTAACTACGTAATTAAGCACTTTCTACCCACCGAAAACTCCTTAATCACAATTGGTGCCCAACGGGTCAAGGAATGGCAGCATACCTAAATGCTTCACCTCGCAAACCCAACAAATGTAAGCGTCTGAGCGAAATCCCCTTTTCTGTGCAGAACTATTCTGACCAGCATTGGTCCTATCCAAGGCGATACACCTCCTCCAAGCCGTCGAATTCAATCCGAACCAAGTCCGCTGGAAAATCAGAGCTAGAGACTTCTGCAGAAGGCTCTTCGTATTCTTCGGGACGTGTACTACCTTCCGACGGATTGTATTCCTGCGTAGGGAGTAGTAAAAGACACTTGCAGAATAGAGAGGCCGACGTCGCCAATGACGAGAGTGTATTGCACCTGCAACGCAACCACTTCACCCGCATCGCTCCATCCAAGGTGAAATACTTTCCCCACATTTTCCCGAGAGCGCAGTTGCATTTCGGATTATTAAACCACCTAAGTTTCCTACACGAACTGCAATCGCAGAACTCAATGCAGACGTGACGAGGACCGAGCACTCCTAACTCATACACCCGGATTGCGCTCTCTAACAGACTTGGTGCCCCACCAAATCGGTCAACGCGTAACGAATCTGTTCCGTAATCAGAGCTATATTCCAAATCCTCTCGATGCATCCTCTCAGTACTCTCTATCCACTTCAACCACACCACGATCAGAGTAAGCACCTCAGAAATTGTCCGTTACTCTGTAAACCCTAATTAGGAGTGTTGGGTGTGCGTCTGCAGTACACTCTTCCGGAACGCAACAGCGCAACAAGGAAAGCAGAGTACATCGGTGAGCGGGAACGCATGTGCTCTCTTGAAGGGAACGTCCCCACCTGAACAGCGTTGCAATAGAAATATTCTATGTCTTCCCATGCACCTATAGACCATTCCAAACCTCCCGTAGTGCGTAACCAGAGTACCTTAGTCTCTTGGTGCCATCGTCCGAGGATGACCTTCAGCGACGAGGCTCCTTCAATCCCCGACCCTCGGCCCATCCAACCAATGATAGGCGCCGTCATCTGAGGGATTCTCGCGAAAGCTGCTTTTGATCTATATTATCTATTTCTAAGTGGGGAAGTTCGGTTTGTACCTGGTCGGCCTTGTCAGGTAAACAACCGGGTATATTGGTTAGTTTCTAGTAATCATCGACACGGCGTCACTTCGGAAACCCATCCACGACGTCCATGAGTGAGGACTTCCACCATTAAACCTAGGATAGCTATGATGCTGAAGATACCTCCTCTGAGACGGAGTTCCCACTCTCCACCACATGCACCACGATGGCGGACAGTATGGTGATATTTAGCATACCGTCCCGTTTTTATCTGATTTGCAGACCAGCAGCAGTAATGGTTCAGAGCGCCGTGATCGGGAGAGTTGTGGGCGCTCTTGTCTTACTCATCGGGGGGGATTTCCACTTTCTTGCAAGGCTCTAGGGTTTAGGGATGAGATGTCGTCGCCCATGGCTCACGTCGACGGCGGCTGCCCCTGGGGTTCTCAACTGTGTCACAATGTTATTGAGAGACATTTAATCGGCCTCTGTCAATCGCATTGCTGCGCTCTCTTCCAACCTCAGGTCCACTCCCTAACCCAATGTTCGTTGTCTGCACTCGTTTGTTTCGTTAGATTCTCTGTTTCTTTTTGGACACTGTTCCATCTGTTAAGTCGCGCACGGAGATCCCCAACCCGCCGTTTAATGGCGATGGACTCACGAGTACCGTCACCGAGCCGCATGTCCGCAAGAAGGATTGCCGAAGGACCGGGAGGCTTACACCACACCATGTTAGATGTAGTCGAGTTAGCCATCTTCCGCTTGGACAGGTACCTGAAGAGACATCGCATGCCGGTGAAACCGTGGGTGATGGATTGGAAGCGCCCTCGTAGTGGCCCAGAGTCGGATTGCGATCCCGCTCATGTCCCCGCGGAGACTTTCTTGGACTCCCTGCCCCGAGAGATAGTGAAGGACAAAATATGGCCATTGCTAATGAATGGAGAAACACCAGTCGATAAATTCAGAATGTTGTGTCATATTAGATGCGTGTGCGTCGGGTGGATGGTATACGCTGAAGGTAGCAAGGAGTGGCCTTTAGGATTAGAAGCGTGGATTCAGGGTGATCATCGGGTTGTTGCCGCAACAGGGGAAAATCCGTTCCATGACACAGACTCCGAATCCGACCCGGACTGGGCTAACGCAGATTGGGACTGGGACGAAGAGAGGTCCACAAGCGGCACTGACGATGAGGAATAGATACACATTCTGTAGAATGAGAGGCAAGAGCGGCTGCGGCTAACGTCATTGTCGTAATCATCTTAGTGGATTTCGGAGTTTGATCCTGTCCTCCTCCCTGTACCGGGTTATGCCCATTGTATTTCGATAATCATATGTCGCACTGCATAGTGTGACACTTCCACCGATATTGGCTCATTGTCACGTTGTATATGTTCTATACTTTTCTGTTGTGGAATTCCTCATTTTTCGTTTCCACTTTCTATTTCACGTGTCATTGAATTAACCTTGTACAGTGGGGTTTGTTATGGCTAACAGAATTTTATCCCGGTGTTATCATCCTCTGGTGGAGCTCAACATTTCGGACCTCCACATCTTTCCCAGAAAATGACGTCCACTTCCTCCGGTCAATCGAACATCCCGACACAGGTAACACACTTACGCATTAGTATATCAGATCCGTCCTAAGTTCATTTTTCTCAGTCCGTGGTGGATAAGCACGTCGCAGCTGCATTTACATTTTTATATACCTGATTCTAAAACAATGTTATCGGGGTCTTGAACTTGAAGAGTACATCCTCGGGACAGATGCCAGTGAACTCAAATTACCCTCAACGACCTCCGTACTTGCACCCGTGGGCGTCGCAGATGATGTACTCCGGGGCAGTTCCTCCTTCGATTGACTCTTCTTCGCAGTTGCAATATCTTTACCAAGGATGTCAGCATCCATCACTCCAGAACAATTCAGTTCCCGTGCCTCACGTCCGCAACTCCATGTCCCAATTTGCTCCCACGGGCGCCATGGAGAATTACCGACGACTATCGCTAAGTCACAGTCGCGCTATTCAGCAGAACTCCAGTCAATCACATTCTCTAAGCTCTCCTATTTCCAGCCAGCTGCCGAGGTCCCGTGGCGGAGATGGGAGTGCGAGCAAAGACACCGCTAGTGGAAGTAAGGGCCAGGGTAGCGGTCACACAGCTCGCACTGAGGGATCCGACTCCAGGATGCATAACAGCAATCACTCCGACCTTCCGCCAATACCGCAAGCCCCATATCTCCCAGGCAGTACCGTCCCTTGGCCTGGATGGCGTGGTGCCTCAGTGCTATCTCCATTCGACTTCCCACCTCCGGACATGACCTCCCCAAATGTTAGCCAGCAGCAGGTGGTGTTCGAAGCATTGCCCATCGTACCTCACAATCCAGTGGACGTGACGAGAGAGGAGGACCAGGGCATTCGGTACGAAGAATCCAAGAGGACAGCTCAGAGAAGAGCTCAACGAGCCCGGAAAGCTTCTTTTATAGAGAAATCTCAGCAGTGGCCCATGACGATCCAATGCACTGCAGAGGGAGGAATTCCGAAGGACGTCCGACCATTCGTCCACCGGCAATTCAGGGCATCTGCCCGAAGGTTTCTGAAAATGTCCACTATACATTTCAGAGACCATCCGGACTCTGACATCAAAGTGGTAGTAGAAGACATCGATCGCAGATTTGTATTCAACCCACCCTTGCGAGCGGGATATATCATGTGGTTTATAGAAAACTCCTTACGTACATCACGGTATTTATGGCGTAAACATTGGGTTAAAACAGGACGCGGGGAGAAGCATAAGTGGTGTCCCCAGAAGTATTTTCCAGCCCTTGTTAAGTATTGGAAATCTGCCGAGGCCGAGGAAGAGAGTAAGCGCATGAAGGAGGCCCGTAACGCAGCGAAAGAGAAGAAGAGACTACTCCTCGAGAGGAAGGACCACAGTAATATTGCAATTGACGATGCGTGGGATGTAAGAGTATTTTCTAACCCTCATTTACTGGTGAACTTTCATTGAAGTTTGGTAGAGACTTCGTTCTTCAATGCTTTGCACAGATGTCTTTGATTTCAGTAATGGACATCTTCTGCTTGAAATCCCGTGATGATTGGAAAAAGATGGACAGTAATGTCTTGGCCGCGTGTTGTTCCTCCATCGAAACACCTATTCATCAGAGAGAATCCCCACCTTTTTTTGCCTCACCTCCACTTCCGAGTTGGAGAGCAGCCTACTCTGCAGTTACTCCTATATGTTTCACCTGTTCTCCCCGCGTCCACGCTAACCTCCTCTCTCACCCTATTGTTTTTCATCCCCACAGTGAACCTCTCTCCTCCTTATCCCACCTCACCGACTGGTATTCCCCACTTATTTTCAATTTTAAATAGTGACAAGGCAGAGTAGAGTTGCACAGTTCAGCTCGTAAGTCAGTGAAGTTTTTTCCATTTTTTTCCCCTTAACCATGGGAGATTCTTCTCTCGGACGAAGAGGGAGTTTGCACGTGGAGGGGATCATGCACGCACAATCTGAGGATAGTAACGACGAATCTTTCATTTTCTGAATGAGGATCTTCCATGGGTTCACTGGAGCTTTAAGGCCGCGAATTTCTACATTCAGTACTTATGATATTTCGAATATAAATTACCTGACCACCGCGAGAGCTTGTGCAGCCCCTCGTCGATGAAGATGATGAAAACTTAATTTGGGACGACAGCGACTACAGCGAGAACTCGATCCCCTGCGTGGACTTGACAGACTCGATCGGAAGAGACGATCCTGAATTCAATGTAAGACCATTTTTTTATCCATTGATTGTGAAATACATTCTCCCGTCGAGTTAGAACTCAGCGGCCGTTCTAGAACGCAAAATTAAGTGAAGTACATGTTTTCGCTTTTGGTCGTTGCAGAGGGGTGGTTCCAGTACACCTGCTTCCAAAGAGGGAGACTCTTCATGTCAGGTAACAATGCGCCAAAAATTTGATGTTGTAAGAAGTCATGTAATCAGTAAATTGAGATTCGGTACACCTGTTTTCACAGTAGTGACGGCGGCAAACCTAGCCACTGAGTCGATCCGTCAGGTTTGTAATAAAACGCAAGCTCTGATTGGGAGTATGTATTTCCTCTGACACTTGCACGAGCAGGACAACCCGGAAGAGAGAGGCACTCCCAGCCACGTTCTTGGTAATCTGCCCAGGGTTCCTAGGAACGACAGTGCAGCGAGATCAATCGGCAGAGAGCTAACGGCTCTAAAGAAATCAGTGGACGGTATCTTGTCTTGGCGCGAGGGCGTCGACGCGCACATGTCGCAGTACAAGGTGGACATGGCAACCGTGAACCAGAAATTAGATCTGCTCATCAATGCCGTCATGCCCACGGGAGTCGGCCAGCGATGGGGTGGAGCACAACAAAATTTCCCCTTAGGAGACGTAGGAACTCATCCAGTCGACAACAATGAAGATGTCGCAGTGAACCCTGGTGTAGTCAACGTCACATCGATTCCCGGAGCAAGTGATCCGTCAGGGACGGCCTCCGGTATGACAGATGAATTAAGCACACGCACAAGATTATTTACCGAACCAGGTGTGCGCCTCTCACGCATCTTTCTGAAGTAGGTCTATTTATTGGGGAATTTTTTTTGTTATTCACAGCGCTTTTCAATGCTCGACTGAATTGCCAATAACCGTGGGTACCACGGAGCGACGAGGTCTTCATTCGATCCTTGTCTTCACTAACACTCGATGTTCGTATGTACGCAGTGGAGGGTCCCGCTGAGTCTGAAGATCGCAGAACCCGGAACAGTGACCCCAGAGCAAGTTCATTCGACCCCCTTACGTCCAGTCACCCGACAAATAGCTCACACCATACAGTATCAAATCCGACAAACGCTCCGCCAGTTCAGAAGTTGGGACCCGATGCTGGCCTGCAAGCTGCGTTCGGGTTGACATCCGCGGAGACCGAGTTGCTGACAAGGAAGCGTCTTCCGGAAAGAGGTAATACGAGTGGCATCCTTACTGCAGTCTTACCGTGTTCATCTTTCTAAACAACATAGGGAATTATTTAACGATACATGCGGCATCTATGTCGTTTCAGTGTTGGATGCAACCCAGTTGCCGGACGAAGAAGATAACCCTAAACCGGCGAAAAGGGGACGAGTTCCTCGAAATAAGGCAACAGTCTTCCCTGCAGCGTTACCTGCGGAGGAGCCATCGCCATCAGTTCAAGGCTCAGTGACTGTGCAACGGCCTAAGCGAGTGAGGAAGAGACCATCCAAGTTCATCGACCACGTCCCACCGTCAGAGAACAAGCCGAGGGCTGAGATGGTGAGTGACACAGGAAACTTAACAGGACAACCAACTCTTCATGGAAATGCAAACATGTCTACATAGATGTAACTGCTCTAAAGAACATGTGTGGCCTCACGTGCAGTCTGACCCTCTAACCCCCAAGAAGGCAGTCTGGGTACTACATCCGGAGCATCCCAACAAGACAATAGCGTTGGGAAGGTGCGGTCCTCACTGGCGATCGTACAAGAAAAAGGACGTCCCCAACGTGAAGGGCGTCCTCTGGGTACACGGAATGCAGCAGGTAACGATTGAACATGTGTACCCAGAGTTTGCGACAGCGGAGGTTCTCTACCCAGATCATCAACGAGAGGGGATTAAGAACATTGGTGATGCGCTTAAAGGGGACTTCTCGGAAGACGCCACCATAGTGTGGCAGAGCAGATATCTCAATTACGTGGAGGTCAGCAAGTTGAACTGAAAGGTTTGTTTTCTAACGTTGCATCATATGGTATTACATAATGTATGGTGCAGAGAATATTCATTTCCTTCGAAGTCACAATTCGGTCTTTAATTCATGAGCGGCGTAAGCCTTCCGGATCCGAGTTCTAACAACTGATATGGGGCTCGTAACGTACCGTGCAGCTCAGGTCGCTTGACAAGGCAGCTGGATTGTGAGATTTGCAGGCCGAGCTGTTCTGAACAGTTGGCAGTGAGTAGCCATTGCGTCGCAGCACATTTCTAGTTGAGCCGAATCTGAAGGAAACGATACACCGCCACAATAGACGCAGAGTGGGCATGTGACATGAGGAGTCCGTGAAGTTCGTAACGGGTACTTGCTGTCGCCGAGCTGCATTGTAAGTTTTTAACCTCTCTCAGGGGTAGACGGAATACGTGTTTGCAACGCCCATGTAGGTTTCTCCGCAGTATGTAGTTAGTGTGTGAACGGTGTTTTGAATCGAAGCGACGGGGAACGAAATTACAGGAGTTTAGGGTCGGATGAAGTGTTAGCCGACAGTGTTTCTATATGAATTTAAACTGCAGGGCTCAAGTGAACCTGTCTCCTTCATTTTCCATACATTTTTGGGGAAAAGAGTGTGTAATGAAAACCGCTGAAACAAAGAGTACTCCGTGCAAGGTTTGTTTCCTGTAATGCTGGGGTTAATTGATATTGGAATCATGTGGACGCACAGGATATGCCGCTCTTTCATGTCGTTCGTCATCACTGCAAATGTGCTGAATGTGTAATAGGAAGTTTAATGTATTAATCCCGTGGAAAATACACTTCGGCACACTCATGTACGTCCTCCTGTTTATCAAACCGCATAAACAAGGTCATCCACATTGACCGGCAACATATGTTTGAGCTCTCACACAAATAAACCGTAAACAGGGCCATTGAACCCTGGAACTGTCCGACTGATATCCGCCTCACCGGACCTAATAACCGCCTCCATACCCGACCATAACCTAATCCCAAACGTACAGAATACCCGGCAGATGACCGCACACACATCCAGACCAATATCCGGATCATTATGTCATTCATAACCTGTCTATACCCGGGCATGTAACGAAGGTCATATCCATATTGATACCTCAATGTTACCCTCCATCATAACCGCCTATTACCCGGCAATATCCCACCGCACAATGTTCAACATGTCTTAACCTGGATTGTGCCACGTGTGGGAACAAGCGTAGCCCGATCATTCCGGAAATCAAGGGGATGGTACCGAAATGGGCTTCTGAAGGCAGGTCCCAAGATCCTCCCCGCAATGTATCGGACGGTCCCCGCGGGCTGGGACCTCGGAGGAAATTTACCGGATTCTTTCACCCAGCTCTGCTATCCTCATCGCTGACGAGGCAAGTCCACGGTGTACGAATGCATCCACGCTGGAATGCTCTCCGCAGAGCCTTCGAAACAGGTACATCGCAGAGCGCAGGGTGCTCCCGGGGTTCGCGATCACGGGGTCCCACTCCTTGGAGTTTTGTGACGCCCAGCACTGACCAGCTCTCTCTCTCCCCCGCAGTTCGCGTATCTCTTCGGAGAGTCCTCTTTCCGTCGCCTCAGTCGCTTTTATGCTAATTTTGACAGTGAGAAAAGACCAGTATGCTAGTAGTGCACGCTCAGAATGGTCTCCTGACACACTTCACCATGCACCAAAAAGGAAACCGTGTGGTTCTCATTTACCGAGTTCGCATGGGGACGAGGGAACGCTGGGGACGAGGGAACGCTGAGGTAAATGGACGTAGTGAATTTCACTTCATCCGCTTTGCGGTTGATGCCCGGGTGTCTGTATCCTACCCGGTGGCGAGGGGTTTGGATCCACTTCCTCGTTTGAGATTGAGGACCTGTGATGACCGGCGGTAATAAGTTCAGGGGGTCATGAATCAGGGTATCCTATTTCTGCATTGATAACATGGAAAATTATCATGTCTGGACCATTGGATTGCGAACTGTCGGTGCCAGGTGTCCTGTTGACGACCGGGAGGGTTTCGTCCTTAACATACCCGCCTCAAATTATTGATATCCGGTGTGAGCCATATCCACGCGAGATAGGCGGTTCTCTGGATGGGTGCGGCAAGCTGCCTGCTACAGGCGGGGCGCGTCATGCAATGCGACTAGCGACTTCATGAACCAGATCAGGAAATGGCGTTTTGAGCAAATGGATTTTCAGTACCCAATCAGGATGTACCTCACCGATGTGGTGGTCATTCACCAAAATTATGCACATGATGTAGTATTCTCAAAAATGTAATCCTCATACAATGTAGTCCTACTCCGACCCAGCGGTGTCTAAGTTACAGATCGGGGTAAACAGTGACATAATGTTCTGATATGCTGTCTTATAATGAGCGGCAGAATTGACAAGAGTACCGGAAACAAACTACGACGGATGTGTTATAAGCAGGTCCATATACATAGAACATGCCCGGAAAAGCACGCTAATCTACTCTGTTGTCCCTCATGTGGTCTTCTTATGCAGGTACCGTGTGTTCCACTTCACGAAAACGTTTGAGCCGGTAGGCTTGACAACAGCCTCATCCATAGTTAGAAAGGGTTGGCGGTCTTCAAGGTGAAGGAGACGCATGTTGGTTACAAAAACTTGGTGTATTTGCACCATTTGCTCTCCAGGGCCACAGAGAGTCCCCAGTTTGATTGCTCTAGCCCTCCAGCTACCACCAGTCTTACCTTCAGCTATGACGCTATCACCGCTGTCCGGGTGCGTTAGATAACACATCTTCCCCACAGCAATTGCGTCAGTGCCTGCACGGGGTGGGAACCTCATTGCCGGATCTAGTGAGATGTCATCATCCGGAGACTCAAACTCGACTGGTAATCCCCTGCCTCTGCTGGGGGTAGGTGGAAGATCTACAGTCACATGATGCGGATCCTGTAGCAGTGGAGGCGGCGGTCTTTCTGCAGTTGCGTATACTGCTGGACGACCTGCATTTGGCGTGATGACGTTCGATACATGGTGAACGTGGTGAGCTTCCGGTACATCTCCACTTTCATTCGCCGATCCATTCGCTACAGAATGGTCAGATATGTCCGTGGAAACAGCTTGCGATGGATGGAGCCGAGGATGGCCTGGCCGTAGATTACTGCGTGTGTTGGGAGTTAGTAAGACAGTGTCCTCGCTCATCCAAGATGGCTGAGTATCCACTGGGACGCCTCCTGCTGCAACTGGTGTATCCTCCCCAGGGTCCGCGTGTATGGGCGGCTCCTCCAGAATCGGAGCGATGGGCGGTTCCATCTCATGTGGGGACTCGGAAGGGCTTCGGTCACGGTTCGAACTTGAATTCAGAAGTTTCAGCAGAATGTCCTTGAAATCACGCTGAGTGTGCAAGACCTCGGTTACCATTGCGATGTTTTTCGACACTTCGCTGGCGAGATCCACGACGCGCGTCTCCAGCTGGCTTATGCGCAATGTTTCCCCGCTGTGATGTCGATTTGGCTCCTCTTGAACCTGGAACCTTCCTGGTGGTCGTCGAATATACTCCGGCGTAATTTGCACCTGAGCAAGCATAAGGTGTTATACGAATCAGCTGAGATCGTCTACGACGGTAATCCATAGGGTGCATAGTGGCGAAATAGCGAAGAAATAAACTTACCGGTGGGCAGGCAGGGGCATCGTCATGTTCGAGTGCAGGGTCCCGAGCAGATCCCCGTGTCGATGCTCCACGGGCGCTGCTTGACGCCCGCAACGTAGAGTCTCCCATGGCAGAGGCACCGGATGGGATCGACGACGTCGACAGGTATGCATACGACTGCTTACCAAAATGTACAATTACATGACTCCATGTTGTGCATGTTGGACCAATCGTTTACTATACATGGAGGTTTGAAGTGCATGAGGGTGATTGAGGGTGCATGCATTAATGTAGGCTCAGCTCGTAAACGAGGAATAACGCATGTCTTACCTGGCTATGTGGAGTCGAAGTGGAGGCAGGTCCCTGGCTTCCATGGCTGCTGGACTTGTGCGATCCCAGCGCGCGTAGTGCCACCATTTGCTTAGTCTCCACCTTACCTGCGACACTCACCCAGTATTTTCGCAAGGTGCGAAAAGCCTCATCCGGACACTTGTCATGCTGCTTACCGAGGGAAGAGATAAAGTATTCCTTCCACTCTAACCTATCATTTTTGACTGTCCCTTTCAGGTACTTTGACAGGTATTTTGCAGACAGTGGATGATCGTAAGTGAATACTTCCTCTAAAGCAGCATATATTTTATCCACTGCCTTCCACCACTCCATCTTTCTGCCTTTGTAACTTCTAATGCTATGATCCATACATTGCCTTGCTATTAAACGCACCTGTCTATGCCAAGCACCTTTCAATCCTATGGGCTCACCTGTCGTAGTGGTAGGGAGATGTACAACCGGTGATCTCCGTTCTGCATGTGCGTTAGCCATCTCAGAAAGGTAAGGCGCTGTATATTGTCTTTGAAGTCTCCTCCTCTTGTTCGGGTCGTCTTCTGCCATGCGCCAGGACACTTCGGCTGAGGGACCGTAGGGTTCACCTCGGGTCATGGCGCCGGGACCGTGCTGTTCAGAAGGACTGGATCTGCGCCGTGGAGGGCAATTCGGGGCTGTCTCATATTGAGACGGTAGGAGCTCTGTACCGAATGCTTCTCCCCCTCCTGTCATTGGCGTGCGGCGACCAAGATGAACATTGTGGCTACTCATACCACGTCCGGTACTGAAGAGTGGAGGAGCAGGAGCCGGCATGTCTGTTCTTGGACCTCCATATGGGACTGCGATTTCGTAATCCCCTTCTTCGTGGTCCTGTTGAAAGTCTGATTCCAATGTGTCCTGGTTCCTTGCTGCGAAATCAGCCTGCATCACAGAGCACAAAAATGTTGAGGTAAATACGTACTCTAGTACTTCAAGCATAGGACGTAAAAGGGGTAGCCTATGAAGTACACATGATGCCGCAAGAGACATTGAAGGTTTGGGACGGGCCACATCCTACAAACGTCGACGATGGGCATCAATTCGACATGCAGGTGGAATATTTTTGCACTGTATACTGCTTGAAATATTATATTTGCATGTAATTCAACGACTCTGATCAAAGCACAGTAAGGCCTGGGGAGCGTACCTGAGAACGACGATAGAAATTTGGGATTGTGTGGCTGTTGTCTCTTTCCAAGACTTCGTGCTCAGCGTGCTGCATCATGCATATAAAACTCTAGAGGTAAATACGTAAGTACGCAGCCAAGTACTTGAAGCATAGACAGTGAAAGGCGTAGCGTTTGAGGGGGGCATTCATGCCGCAAGTACCGTTGAAGGTTTGGGGGGGGGGGGGGGGGGGCATTTCCTACAAACGTCGATAGAACGTGATTCACGTCGACATTCAAGTGGAATGATTTCAACTGTGGAGCTGCGTTGAATATTAAACTTGCATGTGATTCAATTACTATTATAAAAGCAAACGACGGCGTTCCAAGGATACCTGAGAACGTCTTAAGGAATTAGGGATGGCCGGGCTGGTCTCTCTTTCCAAAGTTTTGCGGTCAACCTGCATCGTACATATCAACCTGTTGAATGAAATACGCAGAACAGTAGGTCTAACATAGAAAGTACAAGGCGTAGCGTGCGAAGAACATGTGATGCCGCAAGAAACGTTGAACGTTTGAGACGGGTTTGTTCCTACAGACGTCGACATGGGGCATCACTTCGCCATGGAAGTGGCATACTTTCGGATCTGCGTTAACAACTGTCGACTGTGGACATATAATTCAACGACTGTAATCAATGCACACAAGGGCTTAGCGATGGTACCTGAGAACGACGAAAGGAATTCGGGATGGCCGGGATGTTCTCTCTTTCCAAAGCTTCGCGCCGAGGGAATTGACTAGGGCACTGTCCGCGTAAGGTCGTCATTCTCTCCCCCCTTGAATTGATGCCGCAGTGACACTTCTGTACAGGGGAGACTGAACGAGAAGTCCATGAGTCACTGGATTCATGTATACATAACCTAGAGTCGAAAGTGCTAAACGTCGAACTAGAATCAGACCTAGTGAAAGATTTTGACGGCGCCATTACGTGATCTCTATGATCTGTACTTCAACTAGGGCAACCAACACGTAGCTAATGGAGAGACGGAATTGTTGAGGGCTGTGGTTGCGAAATGTGCAGGTGGATTTAGGTTCCTCAACATGTTCGCTGAAACCTAGAATGTAAGAATGTTCGATGTGTCCACGACACCGCCTTCATTATGACTGCTGTACTACAATGGATATTTAATCGACAATCGAGGTGTCCACATATACTCTGCGTTTCTCCCCAGAAATTTATGCTAGAGATGATCAAGGCGCAGTGAACCACTTTTACCCGGTACATGACCTCCATGACTAATAGAACGCGCCGGTTTCCCCTCAGCCAGTAAGAGTACGCCGTCATTCAGTTTATGTTAACTAAGACAGTTCATTGTCGATCATGTCTGCTGGGCAGTGTTAATGGAGTGGGAACACTACATTCGCATCGTCATCGGCCATGTCACCGCCCTATTACGTGTCTGTGATATTTCTCGTAGTCCTGTTCGTCATTCGGAATCACATTTGAGACGTGTCCGTGTTTGCAGCATGGCTGTAACTTTTCAAGACACCCTCAAACATCCTGTAATTTTCAAAATGATCTACAAGTAGGGGCACCGCATCGGAAAAGGAGATCAGACCGTCCAGAGGTATTTTTTTTAATTGACAAGCGTGTTCTTGAAGGGTCGTCTGGAAGTGTTCCTTGAAAACATTGTCGAGGACTGGAAAGTGCTTTACAGCAAACACTGCCCACGAGATTGCTGCAACAATGATGGGAAATGAAATCGGTGTACCCCAACGCCAAGTACGACGTTTACCTGAAATGGGGAAGTCTCCACGATGATGCATTTGTGGGGTTCTGCAATATATGTCCTGCGAAGGTGAGCATGTTCTAAAGTACATGGAAGAGGCGTGTGGTGGCTTCTATCGGTGCAGGTACTTCGGCTATTTCTGATGAGAACACCAATCTGTTGATGTACCGAGTGACATGAGGACGTCTTCAAAGCTGGATTATTAAAACATGACCAAACATGACGGGACGGGGACGGTGAAATAGCATACATGACTATGGCTTCAGTCGATGAGCACTGTGAATTCACATCACTAGAAGGACGAGGAAGTGGACAAAACCGTAGACAAGAAGCCATCAGTGAGAAGCGGAAAATTCAGTTTCATGTGTACTTCAATAATAACACGTTGTAGTGAACTTCAAGTGGGTACATTCCTAATCTGGAGCAGGGGATACATCTTCAAGTAATTGTAGAGGGAAACATAGAGAGGGTTTATGCTGCACCTAAGATATGAGAAACCAGTTACCTTATATTTTGATGCTGCAAGTACATCTCAGCTTCCTCTCTGCTCAAGAATCGTTTAAACTCTGCACCGCTAAATCCCTTAACTACTCGGTTACAGTCTGTCCACGACGTGAAAATTCCAGTCTGGTACCCTCGACGCACAGCATAGAACCTCTGTAGAGGTTCACGTGAGCATAGCTGCCCTTGAACTAGTGTGCGTTCGCAAGGTCGTCTATGCTCCTCTCCCTGTATCGCATGGGCAGACGGGTTAGAGAGCTCCTGTACTTGTACCGACGGCGACACAGGTAGACTCTCCTTCAGAAGGCGTTGCTCTACAATCGCAAGTAGCAAACCAAGGAAGTAATGAAGAAACATCAGCAACGACCACACACACACCAGAATAATCTGGAGTAGCGACATCTCTCGGGCACGCCTTAATAAATCCATAGCGGAGAGTTGGGGGTTTACACGAGGAGACAGAAACAACTGCTGCGGAGAATGCCTAAGGCAATTCCTTATGCAGCAACCACTGAAGCTCACTTGACTTCGTGCTTCCAGCAGTCCGCCGACGAGGGGAACGGGATGGGTTGGGTTTCGCCGGGACTGCTCTGGAATCCGTCGATGCTAATGTCCAGACCGTGGATGGCGGACTTCGTTCAGCTGAATTCGTCATGACTTCGATTTATCATCCGCAAATACAGGTTTCATCCACGGAAATTACTTCATTTATTTCATTACGATGAAATATACAGGATACTCAACGGATTCACATTAAATATATAGAATCGTAAGATATAGTCTGTCTCTACTTTGGGTATTCAAGTAATTCGTTCTATGAAATATGTATTTGGGTACTTTAAACCTATATAATACACGTATATCTTATAAAATCTAATGATTCCGTAATAATATATCGTATTTAATGTTTCTTTGAACTTTGGAACAATTTGCCTATACACTTTCAATCAAATGATAGATACTCTTTTCAAAGAATCTTACAGATGTTAATGAATAGTCCATAATTCATGTTTGAAATATCTCTTCTACCAATAGCGTAAAGTACATTTTTACTTTAATTTGATTTACAGAAACTCTGTTCATTTGGTTCTAAAACAACAAGCTTTTACTCATTTACAGAAATAGTTGGGTGTGTAAATAACCAAGACCATATTCAAATGTAACGGTAGAAGCGTAGTTTATCGAGATAGCATTTGCAGTGCTCTTAGAGTACTCCTTCGTCAAGAATCAATACACTTTCATCCAGCGGAGATGATACTTTCCCAAACGGTCTTCCGTATGCTTGTCAGATGGTTTTAAATAACTTAAACAGGCAAGATTAACCAATTCGAATTGTCCCGCAATGTACTTTGCAAATTCCTCCACTGTATTCAAGGCTATATCATATTTTCTCCATACTACTATACAAACTGAAAGTTCTTTCTTCTAGGTTTAAGCAAATTAATGAGGCTGTGTTTGGCGCTTAAATACATTTCCCCAATTTATGCAATAACCCACTCATTGCAATCAATTCATTTAGAAACATTTTTATATAGAATTGTATTCTTTAGAAATTTACTTTAAATAACATAAGAATCCGACCTCAAATACCGTAGTATGTTATAGTACTAATTAATGTTATTTTGACGTCATCGATAAGATGAAATGTTCAGTATAGTTATATTTAATTTTTAACTTCATACGTTCCTCTTGTATTCTTTACCCGCTTATTTTGAGAGAAATTGCATCCCTCCAAGTTCAATGATCACGTCTACGTAAATTAATATAGATATCAGTTATAACACTATATATACTCCAGAACAAGCTTTCTCCTGTCATCTCAATTATTCACGCGGACCGTAACAATTTGCTTAGATGTTGTAACCACGTGGCAATTTTCAATTCTAATAAAACTCTCTCAATGTACAGTCTCTACCTCATGCTTCAATTGTCATTGACATACGATGCATAACATATTTATATATGTGGTTCATTTTAAGGTGCTCACTATGAGCGAAGTTCTATACTGATAAGTTTGCAAATTAGTACGTGGCATGATATAAATAGCGGCGAGAACTTCTTACATTGTACATGAAAAGTGCCAGATTTAAAACATTAAATACATTAATATGGAACTCTTATTTATTTTGCCCTCTGGCTCTACAGCTGTGGAAGGCATTTTTTGAGTACAGTACAAATTAACATCGAATTAACATTCCCCTTCAAATGTACAAGCAGTTCCATACATTGACAATGACGAATTAAAAAATTTGTTGCTCAAATCGACTGAAATACTTCTAAGAGAACATACGATTCTGTTTATAAACTAATACTTCTAAGAGAACATACGGTTTTGTTTATAAACTATGACTACTGTAGTCCTTCCTTATTAGTATAAAGATTACCTTATATTTTTTAGGTGTTCAGTTGTTCAACTAATAACTTTGAAAACGTGATATACAAACTCTAAGAAGTTATGAAGGGTTATATTTTAATAAGAGTCGTGTTGTGGTGTCCATAAATTAGTGTTTTCAGATGTACTACATTAAGCAGATCCACCGGGAATCCTAAAATTAACCAATCCTCCGGAATTTCATAACAATCTAAATAACTTTAAACGAATAAGTAAGTCTGATATTTCCTGGTTCCAACCAATAAGTTAGAGGTTATTAAATTTTTATAGATGTCATCCCTATTCTTCGGAAATGACTCGATTCTAAGCACAAAGATGATTTCCCGAGTATTGAAGATCCAAAAGTTTCGGGATGTGTCGCATTGGAATTGAAGGGAATCACATATATATATATATATATATATATATATATATATATATATATATATATATATTTCCCTTCAGTTCCAATGTTTTGAAGGGGAAGTGAAATATAGATTATTATTATTAGATAATTATAATCATCTAAACACCGTAATTGCAAATGAAACAATTAGAATTTAAAAATAATTCTTGGAAGTACGTATAAAATTTAAAACACTAAAGTGTCTTTTGATTTACGTTTCTTCTAGCCTTCATAGAGAATTGTTTATGTGAGGATGTATGTAATGTGCGGGTGCAAAATGAGAGAAGTCGGTGTAAGCAAGGTGGAAACACAAAGTTTTGGAATTTAAATGAAGGCGTGGAAATGTGAGTAAAAACTCGGGGATTTTCTGAAAGTGGAATACGTTTTTTAAGTCGATAAGAATAATTTACATGCTAACCGCATACGTAGACAATTATCAATTGGATTTTATCATCCAACATGGATATTCCACTAAAGAGAAATGTTCAAGATTGGAAGCTCAGTAGTAGTCATGTGCAGGTTATTTAACCCCGATATGCTTGAGCCTATGACCACGAAAATAGACTTTGACTTACGATGCTCTATTTTGCTACTATAAATAATGTAAATTATGAATTTCAAACTTTTTTTACCTAGATACACATGTTATCTACCAGAAATAATTTTGTAGAAATTATATGTTTCAAAATGTAATTAATATAAATTTTCAAATAAAAACAAACAGAGAAAATTCATATAAACTATAGGTTATATTAAGAATTTATGAAATATTTACCATAGATGAATATGACAACAAAAAACCTTACATTAGTAACCGTGCACAGAAATTTTGTTTTTATTTATGAAATATGATGAAAAGACCTAAAACCGTGGAAAATCTAGAAGTACCCACGGTTATACCCCTTCATGTTCTACCAGCTACAAATCACTCAATTTTAGGTATTTTTCAAAATTTTAAATTAGACTGGAAAACGGATTTGCCGAACTACATTTTATTAGTTCACCTCAACTACAAAAAAGATCATCTCGACAGTAAAAATTGTGTTACAGCTGTCTGTATCAAGGAATTTTTGAATACACACACGGTATTGATCTTTCTGTCTTGAAGTAGGCACCGAAATTCATGCAATTATTATTTTGAGAGTTTGTTAGTGAGATTAGATAGATTTTTCACAAGTTTACAAATTGGAAAAAAAAAGCATAATAAATCGTCATTCGGATGACACTTATGGAACATGGAAATATGAAAACGACTGGTTTTTGGTCGTTAAGGCGTTTAGGGTTTAATTTTACTTGGGATTTTCATAAAGTTTTTGTGGATGTAGACCATAAGAAGAGGTATTCTGGTTATATTTTGCAAGATTCCACTGGAACACTGACGAGAACAGTTCTTGTCACCGGTGTCGAAATAGCTGTTACATGGGCAATTCTGTCATTGAAGCTAACTACGTCAATTATTTCTTAAAATAATTCTATACATACTCCATGTTGTCATCTTTGAGGTTTTCCATTAAAAAATAACTATAAGTGCTAAATGTTTACTCCGCATAATATCTAAGTTTTCTCACCCTATTTGATAGTCTACTGAACCCCGAAATTCAGGGCCCCCGGGCGAGGGAAATCAACTTCGACTTTGTATGCACTACTCTGCTAGACTGCTAGTACTAAAAATGTGAATTATTAACTTTCGATTTATCTTCACCATATACGCGTGTTCTCTACAAACATTACTTTTATCAAAATGAATGGATTCATTATGTAATTCATACAATTTTACAAATGAAAATGTATAAAAAAAAATTTATATCCAATGGACCTAATATTAAAAATGTAACAATTCTCTACCATAGATGTATATGATAATCCTGAACCTTATACTAGTGACCGTCCTTTGGGCGTATGTTTAAATTAAACAATATAATGAAATAACCTAGAACTGTGGAGAATCAAGTAGTACAAACTATTATACCCTGTTCTCTTGTACTAGCTATAAATCACTTAATTTTGCATATTTTCTCAAAGTAGAAGTTAGATATTGCGAAAAATATTTCTCAAATTCCTTCTTTTATTGGTTTATATAAATTGTTCCAAAAAACATCCTGGAAGTCAGAACCTTGTTTCAGCTTTCTTTATTACTAAATTTTTGAATATTCGCAGTATTAATTTCGTAGACTTTACAGAAGCCCCTACTTTCATGAAGTACGAATTCTGAGAATTCATTACTCAGATTAGACAGATATGGTAGAATATTACTACATGGGATTCAAAAAAATCAAACCATTTCTTATAGATGACAGTTATGGAACTTCGTAATATGAGGTCCACATGTTCTTCGTCGTTCATGAGCTTTAGGGTTGATAAACTTATTATCCCTTTAATACAAGTATAAAAAAAAAATTCTATTGTTTTTTCTTATTATAATAAAAAAATATGAACATTAATCTTTTCTTTTATCACTTGGGTAAGGGCTTTTTTAAATAATGAATCCTTGGGAGATTTATTTAATATTTATCATTCTTACGTTATCGAACTGAATCGTCTTTAACATGCATCTTCTGTCTTAAATTTCAGGAACGGAAAAACACAAGTTCAATCAAAAGTTAAAGTGTGGCGGCGTAGTAAAAAAAGGTTGTTAAAAGAGTTTGATCTAAAATTGCAAGTGCTATAATCTTTTAATCTCTACAGTCAATTATTATGAAATTCTCTGGGTTCTATAGTTCCGAAAAAAATTGTTTGAGCTTTTACGGTTAATATTTAATTATGGTTATTTCTCTTTAATATTTATGCTATTTACATTATAAAGGGCAGCTCCCAATGGTTAATTGGTGAACCATTGTTAAGAAATTCTAGGGTTCAGTTTGATTTTGGTAATTTAGAGCATATCCACATCGATGAAGTGCCGGTGAGTATTGAACTCGTAAAATCTACAATTACCTTCGTACATGTTTCTGATTTGCACACTTTAAAAACATGTATGAAGATATGTATGAAATGCAACTGAGGAGATTAGAAAACATATTAACGTTGTTTATGACGGCGCTATAAGAAGTGAAGGATGAGCTCCTCGCACCTTCGTGCAGTCGAATATTCCTGATTTTAACCCTTTGTTTATCATGTTTCTTATTCATGACCCACAACTACAAGTCCTTTTGTCTACAGAGGTTTCCAATTGAAACCGAGATCGAGCATCCAACGACAACAGCATGGCAATAGAAAAGCGATCGTTCCATACAGACATAGCGTGGTAGGAATTTATGCACGTCTCTGCGAGCATAAATCATGAAGACGTCACGAGAAATCGAGCGAGAGAGTTCAGGAAGCCGTCCATTGAAGTCATTGTGGAAATGTGAGTGATAATAGATGGGATTCATAGAATATAGAAGATTTATTTGGGTAAAAAACCAATTGATAACTAATTGGAACAACATACAGGAAGATTTAGGATTCAAATATGGAGAAGAATAATTATTTCACGACTCCGTCAATTAATTGAATTTTTTTACTTCAGATTAAATACAATGCTATAAATTGGCAGACGAAAACCAAATCTAGTAATGTGTTATAATTCAGTCTTATGGTTATATTTTGACGGATGAGGATATAAATTCCATTGTTGACGTTTAACATGCAGATTTGCAAATACTACTTTTTTCATGTACTAGTGCTCAAAGTGTATTAAATATTTGTAGTTAATTTGGTTAAAAAAATGAAGTTTGTATTTGAAACGCTAAATTTACTTGTAAATTCCTACATGGGAAATTTATTTACATAAGTAGTGTACAATGTTTGTTTTCATTAAAAAAAGCAACAAAAATTTGGTATTGAGAATTGTAAATAAAATTAAACTTGTTACATAATATAAAAAATTAATTATCATATAGGAATGAAATGTGAGAATAATATTAGCTGTCATTACTCAAAGTTTTTCCAATTGGATCTTAACAAAAATTTAATGGATAACATTCCAAATTTAGTTTAATGTGCAAATCATACGTTTTTTTACAAATAATTGGAGGGGTATATAATGCGATAAGGATGACTGGACGCGTAGGAAGATGGATTACGATGCCATAACAATGATGGGAAGATGAGTACATGGAAAAGTCGATTATCCACCTCCTCCACCTCTGATGAGAGGAGGATGAGTAAATGAATGGAAAAGTCGATTATCCACCTCCTCCACCTCTGAGTTTGAGGGTGTGATTTGCGATGCAAATCTTTTCGGTCAATGTTTCAATAATGCTCGCCCTTCCTCAGTCCTTTGAAATCAAGGTCGATTTCTCTGGTGTTTTGGTTGTTTTGAGTTCTTGTACATCGAGTGATTCAAGATGTAACAATAATAATGTTCACTTTGTTGTAAATAAGAAGAGGTAGAGAGAAGTGTTTGTTTGTTTGTGCAATATCTTTCCGCATTGGTGATTGTAGGGATGGATGTAGTTGGGTATTTGTGAGAAGCCTAGTTGCAATGTTGATGTGTTGAGAGACCAATATAAAGAAAAATAATGATGAATATCAATATTTGGTATTTTGATGAAGCTTTTATGTATTTTAAAATCCATACTTAATAATGCCTTTGATAGTTTCGAAAAAGAATTGTTCCACGTGCTAATTTAGTAGTATATTTTTATTAATAGCTTAAAATTATTTTTTACTAACATAATTAAATGAGGTTGACAAAATAGAATACAGGTACAGTATCGGTGAGTGTTCAAGTGCCTGTTACCTGACCTCTATCCACACTCCGATCTCCAAACGTAAGAGAATATATTGCTCTATATATTTAATTAAACGCATATAAATGTTGCAAACCTAATTACATAGAATGTAATATATTCATTCAAGGAAATTAAAATCACGTATATAATATATAGATGACAATACTCTACTGTCCTCACCTTCATTGGGCTTCTTCCATATGCAGTTGGATATCACGATTTCATCAGTTTCGCTTTCTCTTTACTAGAGAAACATGCAGAACAGATGGCAGGGTTTTGTAGGCCAATTATCAATTGGGATAATTTAGTCGTTGTGCGACACGTAAGCGGTTCTTTGCACAAAAAGTTGCGTCTTGGAAGGTCGAGAGCTCATGAACGCACTATCATATAGTATTGTACTCATGTAAAGGTGGTGAATACTATTAGTTCTGCTGATTCAACAACACCTTCAACTCTTTCGTTCTTTCTCGTAGTTCATTCCCTCACATTTCCTCTAGTAGTGTGACTAGTGTCTGATTTCAAGAATGTATGGACCGAAAAAAAGTTTGTAAAGTGAGGATTTTATGTTAGAAGAAAGTTATGCGCCTACGAAATGCCTTACTCAAACAGTAGTGGAAAAATTTGCTAAATTAAATGTAATTTATGACTAGAATGGTGACCGATGTACAATTTCGTAAGCGTGTTCCGTTTTTGTTCAACTCCATTTAGTTATTTATGTAATTTACACGCCTGAAAAAACATTTCTCACATGTTCAGCGGACGTAGTAATTAACAAATCCGGTGGCACTCACATGTGAAAATTGTTTAATACAAGTTTACATCCAAACATTTAATTTTTTAAATTATAATTAGAGCACCAATCATTGAACCAACCAATTCCCTCAACATGAACCCCCTCCCCCCCACCCAGACAAAATGCAGCTGAAGAGAAAAGCAATATAAAATTGCATAAGCACCATCATCTAAAACATAAGAGGAATACCACGTATGTGAGGGCGTTTAAATAATTTCCTCATTCAAATTCACGCTCAATTAATATTTTACACGTAACGGCAAAATTTGTTGCAATTGCCTGAAACTGCTGTATTCCATGTCCTTAGGCATTTGCAGCACATACTAAGCTACACACCAAAAATTCAACGTTAATTAAATTGTTCTTCGTAGTTCTCAGTAATTGGTGATTGCTCGAAATCATGTAGGATCTGTTGCTATTTTAATGAACTACGTGTACCGCTTTTCTAGAAGATATGAGGATATAATTGACAAATTCGTTGGAACTATTATTTTAAATGAAACGAATCTTCTGCCATGATTTGGAGCGTATTTTTAATAAACCAACATTTGTTCTGCAGATGGCATTACATATCCGGTATATCCGTACCATGTCTAATGCCAGTGCTATTTTTTTCCCCTATACATGAAGCAATTTTCTAAAATAAATTAAAATCCTCTTATAATTTTAAAAAAAACATTTGCAGTAATTAATTTGACCCTATATGGCGTCACCGCAATTCACGATACACATAAAATGTTTATGTTATCTAGGTACCAAATGCGGACGCAATTCTTTTGTAGGATGCATTATATCTAAAAATATGTAACAATAGTATTTTATTCTATAATATGTGGCAAAAGGATAAAATGTACAATACGATAAAATGTACAATAGTATAGTAACATAGTTTTAAATATACTATTGACAGTAGGATACAATGTGCAATAGTATTTTTTTGTCATTTTTTAAAATAAGATAAAATGTGCAATAGGATAAAATTTACAATTACAATAAGGATGTGGGAATTGTTTTATTCCACTTCACGTTGGAACTCTTATGTTTTTTGAAATTGTGGTCACATTACCATAAAGAACCCTTAAGTGCCAAGAAAAGTAAAATGTGAATTTTGATTTTTCGGTGCCTCATCTGAAGAGGCTAGAAGTAATATTCCTGCCAAATTTATTTACAGAATGTCGCCTTTACCGCAATGTGTGCGTTGAAAAATTCCCAGATTGCACCTCCAGTTTCAGAACTTTGACCTAGGTATTTTAAGTCCCAGTGATCTTTGGGGAATTTCTAAAAAGGATTTCCCAAGCCAATTCAAATAAGGTATATGTAATTAGCCAAACCAGTACGCACTATTCAAAGTGACACGTGTCAAAAAATCTACCACTTTCATTATTGCAGCTTCCATAAAGTACTTGAACTAATTTCTTATTTTATTGTAATTGTGCATTTTATCCTTTTTCGGAAAGGACTACATTTGATATATGAGATTCATTCAAAATTCAATGGTAGTACATTTAAGAAACTCGTAAATGTAAAACTCTAACGTTCAGTTTAATGAGAACCCAGTGCCTTTAACATTTTCTAACTTTGACGAAATAATGAGTTCAATTATCTATACCTCATTTTGGAAAAGAATAAAATGAAGGCCCTAAAAAAAGTACATCAACTTTGAACGATATAATCTCACTGTTAGTAAAGATCCAACGGTGGAATTTCTTACAGAAATTATTGAGATTAATTAGATTCTAGGTCTTACGGTCAAACAATTCGAAGTAGTTGAGAACGCAATTCACCCCGTCATGATTACCGACCGTAGGTATATGTTTCTCCAATCATTATGTTCTTTATATTTAGAATAATCTAAAAAAAACATTTACATTGGTAGACCTGAAAAAATGTAACAAACATAGCGTACAAAGTAAAATGTAGAATGACCATACATACGAGATACAATATTTCCTGGTACATTTCATGAGCACCATAGCATGTTACTTCATTAACCAAAATCCATTTAGTCAACTATCCCTTGAATTGAAAATAAGATTGTACTATATTTTACATATACTACAGAGCACACATGATGTCTCAAACGTCCCTTGTATAAAATGGAACGACACTACACGACATTATTATTGATATTGTAATATGTGTTTTCCACTGTTCGCATGAATGGCGCCCTACGTGTCACACGCAAATGGATTTAACCAATAAGTGTACATTCTTCATACTGAATTAATATAATTAAAACGGATGTATTTCATTAAAATAGAATGTAAGTTTTCAATAATTAGACATACTTATTACATCAAATACTCCACCACTAATAGAATTATGTACTGACATTATTGAAAAGAGGGACGGTGATGAAAGGTTATTGACGATTTGTATCATTAATATATCATTCAATAGAAGTTGAAATTGTTGTGGCTGCCGTCAGTGGGAAAGGGGTCACGTTCCAGGGGGTTCGATCCCTTGGTGACGAAGGTTATCATTGTAAATAAATAAATGAGTCCTGGGACAGAGACCCAGAACTTAGTGGCGGCATCTTGAGTTGACTAAGCCGAACCTGCAGGACAAGTTCTGTTGCCTATGATATGACTACTGGGACGCTTGCTTCACCAAGATGTCACTTTGCCAAACCTGGGTGACGTCTTCTGCCGGTTGTTGAGTACTATTACGCTTGAAATCCCATCTTTCCAGGAAGAGACATAATGAAGGGAAGGAGGGAGAGTGAGGTTGTAGCTGATTTCAATTACAGATTTGACGTCTTGGGTTGTATTGCATGCCCATTACAGTTGGCTCTGGAAATGATGCGCCCATCGTTCTGCGTCGTCTCTCCTCTGCTTTCGGACCTGCAGATATGTTACAGGGGAAGTGGAGAGCTTCCTCTCTCTATGTTGTTAATCGTGGTGTTGAATCTTGCGCTGTTGGGGACGATGTTGTCTCCGTGAGAGGTTGTTCTTTGGTGAGTCTGTGCAGCACAATGGCTGATGGTCGGGGTAATCTTTGTGGATGGTTGTCACATGTGCATTATGTCCTGGAACGGAGAAATATGCGTTACCCAGCCACCCCTGCTCTGGGCCGCCTGTTGATGACAACGTCCATGGTCCGTCCCCGCTGGAATCCCGCGGTGTGGGGAAGACATTCGGCGTTTGGAAGCCTTAACTGGGGTGAGCTTCCACGAGTATCTGATGAACCGAGTCATTCCAGTGCTTGTAGATCCGGGAACTGGTGTCGTCCGTCCTGCGAATAACTCCGTTCAGCTGAATTCTGATGCTACCTCCGTGCCAGCCCCAGATTCTTCCGGTGATTATCCTGTGACCAGAAAACGGAGCCTTTGTCGAAAGGGAAAGGATAAGGTGGTTGTGAGCTCCTCAGAGTCACTTGGTCGTAATGGAGACCAGCACTGTGGTGGAGGTTCTTCTGGTTTCGACGATCCTCGCCCTAGTGCACTGGCTGGTTCAGTTTGCAGTTGGAGATGGCGTCGCCAATCTGCGAGTGCTCCAGCCTCTCTATCCTGATGGAACCAAGGTGGTGGCTGTTGCAAAGGATATTCGAGCAAAGCGAAAGGCCGATGTTACGTCACCGATCGCCCTTGTGCCATACTCCGATACCTCCGATTCCGATTCCTCTGATTCCGATGGGTCCCGCATACGAGCCTGCACGCCTGGGCCATCTGCACTTCACTGCGCCGAATCAGTAGAAAGTGAAGAAGTGAATTTGGTGGCTTTGTTTCCTGTGCTGGTTGACAATGAAGGATATCGTTGTGGAAGGCGGTGACATAGTCTTCATGACCTCATTCTCGGAACTAACCGGCTTGCAGAACTCTGAGTGTTGAGAGAATAGGGTTACTTGAGGTTCTCTCTCTAACGGTGCGGTGTTTCCTGTTACATTCTGGCACGATGATAAGTCCTTGCGAATCAACTCTCCAGAACTTTGGAAATTTGTAGATATTACCTGGCGATTATGCGTGTGTTGCGGATGTACTTGTTGAGCCCTCCTGTTAATATGAAGAATGGATGGTTCTAAAAAATTCTGTTGTATCTT
>MU104911.1:0-42455 GCA_014871385.1 Ceratodon purpureus | reverse complement strand
AATATAATGTTTTAATTTGAAGCCGTCGTATATCCATCATGTTATGATGGTAGAGTATTAAGAATGTTGTTCACGTGTTTTCTTTGTTCTAACGTGAAAATTTCATCAAAAGTACTAAATGGTAGTCTCAAAACTCATATGCAATTTACTACACTATAAAAGCAGGATCTTTTGCATAAAGAGTTGTAGCAACTATAAGACAACTGTCAAAATTTTACTCCCTATAGTAATAAGGAGAAAGTAAAATCAACAAATCTCTTGAATTCAACTTGGAATGCTACAAAGTGTGATTGTGATTCTCTAATTCCTACAATAGGTTCAAAGTCATATACGAACTAAAGTCCGTAAACATTGCAAAGGTTGTAGATACTTTCAATATATTAGTATGTCATCCACTTTTGTTATTGTATGTTTAGTTCCGCTTCTACTTTAGGTTCTTTACTATTTATTATCTGAATCAAAATGCAACCTCCATTTTCTCTTTCACACCAATTGTACACTATTCCATTCTTGCCTACTATATTTTGAATGATGTTATCCTTTGACATGGTCTTCTTCATCTCTCACTAAAAATTCTCTTCTCTACAGGCTCACTATAAACTTTCTTTTCTATAAGCTCATTGCTTTCTTATCTTTCTTTTTCTTTCAATATTTTTCTTTATACATAAAATACTTTTCTTTGAATAAAATACTTTTTCTTTATACTTTAAATTACTTTTCTTTTACTGTCACTACCTTTTCTTTTAATATATTTACTTTTCTTTTATTTTAATTGATTCTCTTTCTTATTTACCTTTTCTTTTAATATATTTACTTTTCTTTTACTTTAATTGCTTTTCTTTCTTGTGTTCCTTTTCTTTTATTTTATGCTCATTTCTTTTTAAATTGTATTATTTCTTTTATTGTGACGTCTTCTCTTTTCCAATATTTTCCAATTTTTCAATTTTTCATTTTTTCATCACTTCTCTCATTAATCCACCATGGCAGCACCATTTATATCACTAATTTCCATTTCCACACTATTAGTGACCCCCACTAAGGATTACATTTATTTTTGTAGCAAAATAGTGTGACACTCCATATAACGTGAAGTGGCCATTTTAATGAATATGAGGTTAGTCCGAGAATGTGAGGAATGCTAGGATTGCAGAGGTTCATGTCGAGGAGGGCAACTTGTTTCCCAAGATCGGCCAACATAATGGACAAGTGCGCACTTAGAGTGCTACGGCCCACACCTCCTTTTCCAGAGAGGAAGATGATTTTATGCTTGACATCAATCAGCTGCTCCTGTACAGCTTTCTGCACTGACGTTAGGTCCTCCGATGCAGCCCTCGAACATTCTCCGCAATTCGCAGCCATGATCAAGTAATCGAATCGCTTACTAGCTGTTGGTGAGTTTATCTCACTCAATCTGCAACAAACAACGTAGTGGCCGCTCGCAAAAAACAATAATTAGAAATGCCGCAATGAATGTGCGATCCTGAGATAAGTTCGATCGAAGGTGGATCGACGGGTGTGATCACCGAGGAATGAAACAACGACTGAGGTGCCTGTGTAAAGCTTGCTGTGAAAAATAACAAAGTATGATGAACTGAAAATGATCGGGCTGGTGATATAAGAACTGAGAATGATCGCACTAGTAATATAAGAATGTACGATGTAATATCACGTAATGTTAGAAGCCAATGAATATTGATTGCTCATATGTTTTTTCAATAGGTATTACCCATTTACAATCAGTCTTACAGAAACTCTCGGTTGGAGTCTAGACAATTTATTCTCATTTACAATCATGACAACTTTATTTGAACGCACTACTCTAATATTTTTGAACTAAAAGAACTCAATCATGGTCTTAACCCTTTAACGTCCCAATTCAACATTGTTTTCAAAGACTTGTTATAAAATGGTTGATGAAGAATAAAATTGGTGTTGATGTACAAAACAAAGTTGTAAATAATAATGTGGAGATAACATTTGTACGGTTGGATTCATCATATTTATTATTAATATTTTTAAAGTAAATTTGTAAGGTTTTCTCATGAAATTCAATTTAAACTCTAAAATTAACACACAAAAGTTTAATCATATTGTACTGAAATTGGAATAACATGCACTACGAGATGGTATGGTTTCCATTATTTGATTCTACTAACTTATAATGAGAAATCATTGTTTAGATCTCACTTTTTGAACTAAGATTGAAAGTTCACATAGTAAAATCACTATTGTAATTTCTCAGAAATTCACATTATTTTATTTTGAAGATCCATACCGTACAAATGGTATTCAACTAGCACAAGAATAAATTCAAAATTGGATGGATGAAAAACGTCGTCACTAGATGTGGTGAAGGGATGCAGAAATCATCCGTCGTCCACTATATGGACGCAAGCGCGCTAAAGGGTTAAGGGATTCACTAATATTTGGCGATTAACCAATAACACCTAATAGTATCCTCTTCAACATTTTAAAAACTCTCTTAAATATATGAGTTTTGCAATAGAAGAAGAGTTTTAGAATGAATATTACATTCTTGAGTAGATGTGACTATCAGTAAGCTACAGTTAGCCCGTAAAGGCACGAAATGTCAAACTTGGACATTTCGGATGGTAAGATGAAACTTTGAGGAGCCATAACATCTGTAATCGTTTCTGACGAAATTTGTTGGGTTGGATCCCAAATCAAGTCTAGTGTTGTGTGGTAAAATTAGCATGATCATTCAAGATGTTATGAATTTGTGGCATGCATTTTAGTGAAGGCATCTTCCGATTTAAGGTTTTCAAAATAAGTATGATCTCAAGATGAATTCCGACAACTTTGTTTCTAAGCTAAAGGTAGACTTGGACGTTGAGGAGTTAAGTTTGACTATGATGTCATTAGTCACTAGATATGTTGGATGGGTTGTATTATTTTAGTATCTATTTGTTTTTAATCAAATAAGGTTACATATGAAGATCTCAAGATCAATAGTTCAAGCTTTTTGAACTATTCAATATGATTGAATAAGTTATCATCATGTGTATGTCTTTGTTGCCATGCTCAACTCCCCATCCATTCAAAGAATTTCACTTTATGCTTTAGCCGCAAACTCCTCACAAATACCACACTACCAATTTACACTTCCATGCATGCCGCAAGTCATCACACCAATGGTCGTACTACTAACTCCGCTCAAGGTGAACACTACGCTAATTCCTACCTAGTCAGTAGTGCCTTAGAGATACCCGACATGGTATTACCCAAAGGGCTTTGGGGTACCCATGCAACGAGGTCCAGTAACTCCCCACCATTACTAGGTGGACTATGGTTGTGAGCACCACATGCGCATGGGGAATGGAAAGTACGACCTCGTCCTTGGGAGCCATGAGCCCCAACCACCAAGGCGAGGCTCGTGGTGTCTCACATGTTTAGAACTCACATCAAAATTTTATCCAACTAGGTGTTAATAGACCCTTGCTCCAAAAAATTAAAATTAAAATCCTAAATATCTTCACGATAGTTTACAAGAAAACAAAAACATATAAATGAAATATAACCAGAAAAAAAATCTGGAACTAATAAAATTTTCAACCTTTTCCGGTCCACTTTGACTTTTAGGGATATCTAAGGGTTAATAAAAACACCATATCATGAATTCTAAATTAGCTTGAATTTGACATTAACTTGAATTTCACAAGCTTATTTTGATTTTCTTCTGGTTAGCAAAGGTTGATAAAGTCAAACAACAATTTATAAGTGATAAGAACAGAACTTTGATCACAAAGATTCTTCAGTGCTTTTGAAAGTAGAAACAAGTCAATCAATAGTAAACAAAAGTTTATTTTTACACAAGATGAAGTACGAAGGTGAGATTCTCACTTCTTAATATGTCATCAACTACATCACAATTTCCAATCAGTTCACATTTATATCAACTTTATGTAGACCAACATGGCTAATCATCAGTTCATCACCAAGCGTGTGGGATTCTACTTGCACAAAAGAATCTATTTTGCATTACTTTTGAAGTGTGAACATTAGTATTTTCTCCTACTTTGGGCAAAGAAATTACTATAGGTTCCTAGGGGTAATTTCACGAGACCCATAGGGACAAGTGGTAAGGGTGATTTCACTAGAGCAATAGGGGCAGGTGTTATTGTTTTGCAACCATAGCTGAATGCATTGATGATGATAAATGTGATTGCAAGGCAATATGCACAAGTGTGATCCATCTTCATACTCCTCTCGACAAATAATACAATAGTCTTCATTGTTATTTTCGTTTGCGACAAAAAAGAATTGTTCGAGTGCTGCCATAGCTTCGGTGCTCGATACGTCAGACACAGGCCTCATTACGTCCAAGTCTATTGGTACTACCCCACCACGGTAAGACGTATTTGAAGGCATAGCGCAGTGTGAGTCTACTACCATGCGTAGAATGACATGCCTCCTTGGAACCATATTTGCCTCCCTCAAATTAAAAGGCATAACATGCCTATTATTTTCACGCATTCGACCCGAGTTTGATGATGATAGAATTTGTCTTGGTTCAATCTCGGGTGCTATAACAGGTGCATGTTCTTCTACATCTCCATTACTTTGTGCTTGTTGGAGCTCATCATTTGCATGTTCAATATTATTGTTGTCCATTTTGAAATCAACCACATCAATATCAATGTAAGCAATTTATCTAGATAATACCAATGTATTGCAATAAGAGTGTATATGAAGTGAATAATCAAGTTTGTAGATGACAATGATCAAAGTGAGATGTTATATATAGAGGTCTAAATTCTAAGCTACTTTCACTTTTTGATTTTATGATTTTTTTATTTTTAGCTCTCGATTGTCATTTGGTTTGTTGTGCTAAATGTAAAAGAAGAATATTGAATATTGTATATCAGAAGAGCACAAAGATGATACCAATGTATTGCAATAAGAGTGTACATGAAGGAATCAAGTTTGTAGATGATAAACATCAAAATGGGATGTTGTATATAGAGGTCTATTCTAAGCTACTTTCACTTTTTCAGCTTGGAATTGTCATTTTGGTTTGTTGTGCTAAATGTAAAAGTGGAATATCCTGAATCCCTCTCAACTTCAATTGCTTATGTTTGAACATTTTTTATTTTTTTTATTTTTCAATTTGAGGATTAGCCACATGTTTCACTTTTACTTTTCTTTTTCTTTTTTTATTATGGTTGGATGAAAAATATGACATATGCTTCAAACCAAGTATCTGTAATACAATAGTTATTTATGAAATTCAACACTTTCTCCATATTCCAATGTAATAAAATCTTGAGTATTTGATTATTACATTAAAATCTTGATTATTAGATTATCTTGAGTATCACGATGCCAATAGATTGGATTACTTATTTACTTAACAAAAAAATAAACCCCAGAGCTCTCAAGCTTAACAACTTTCACTGTCACCTAATCTTTCTTTGATACAATAAATAGATCAAAAGTTAACCTACAATCATAAACCTTCAGTGTGCTTCTGGAAGCACTGTCATGGTTTTGATCACAAGATACAGTGAAAACAATGTCGGAACAATAGGTATGATCGAAACTTGTCAATGTTACAACAAGAGATTATTTGCCTTCAGATAAGAAAATGAACAACGCGTCCTCACACCTGCTTCCAATTGTAAACAATCTGTAACCCGAGATGTTATCTGCACAAAAGGGTTAGCCTGAAACATGTTACATTCCCAGTCCTCGCAAGAGACAAACATTCTAAAAAGCGGCAAGAATTATAAGGGATTTTTCCTCAGCACAAATAGAAGTTTCTTCTATTGCAAAAATAAGAATATAGTACAGGGACTGGCAACCAGTTCCTGCTGCCGAACACTAACTCTCTACCTCCAACCCAGAAGTCTTGTAACTTCGCTAATTTCCAAACTACTTCACCTGCATCTCTTACAAACGCAGAACCAAGTTTGGAATGCTAAAAAGGCCTGCACATCAAGTGGCATTCAATGCTCAAGGCAATAAACCAGGACTACGATGTGACTGTAATACCAAAAGGCTGATATCCAAGCTGCTGCAGAAGTATAAATTTCCGTGGATGAAATGAAATTGGTGATACCAGCTCCGGAGCTTTACAATGCAATGGCCCTCGGAGAAGACGATTCATCAATCATACGCGAACAGTCCCTTTCACAAACCTGCAGATTCCTGTTTCGAACAATTCGACGAAACATGTGCATGTCCAGGCTGGTCGACTCAGATGTAGGCACAGCCATAACACGTTAATTTGCCAACAATGAATCATTGGTGCCAGCTTTATTACAAAGAGATCGTCATCATCAAAATTCGATGTGACTACACACATTTACAATTTATACACGCCAAAAGCGGAGTCTAAAAATCTACATACAGAACGCCATCATCACAATTAGATGTGACTATACAAAAACTCTGTTCAATCCAATAAATCTACACAAACTATTCGAAATTGTCGCACCATGAGCATCAGCGCCCAATGTTCAATACGTGCTCCATTAGAGCTCGGAGAGCATTTGCGGCACTTGAAGTCGGTGGAAGATCCTCCAATCTGCCCTCATCAACGGCCTGCCCAAGATTGGGGTCATGGGGCACTTGGCCCAAGAATGGGACGTCCATGTCCTCACACATTTCCCTTGCACCACGAGTGCTTCTGAACACGGAGGTTTCAATAAAACCGAATAGCAAGTCGGGGTTATGCTTCTTGAGCAAGTCCAGAATCTCGGGTGTCAAGTCGTGCTCCTCATCGAGGGATGATGTGACCTGCAAGCTGTCGAGCTGTTGCCGCATTGGGGTCATGTTCTCTACCACTCCTAATATATCAAGGCCGAATTCTCTACAAAAGTTAATCGACTTTCTCGCATCCATCATCGAAACCTCGTGCGGGGTTGTGACAATTATAGCTCCATCCACCTTGGTTGTCTTAAGGTACTGTAGCATCGTGATGTGCTCGTCTGATGTGCCTGGTGGCATGTCCACGAGAAGATAGTCCAAGTCACCCCAATACACTTCCGCCAGAAATTCTTTGATCTGCTTGTTCTTGCGTGCTTGACGCCAAATCACCGGGGTTTGATTGTGAGGCAACAAGAATCCCATGGACATCACGGCCAAGTCTCCATCACCTTCCAAGTCAGCGTACACCGGCGTCTTTCCAAAGAGGCTTGCATTGGGGACTTCCTTACCCTCCAGTCCGAGAATGTGAGGAATGCTAGGATTGCAGAGGTTCATGTCGAGGAGGGCAACTTGTTTCCCAAGATCGGCCAACATAATGGACAAGTGCGCACTTAGAGTGCTACGGCCCACACCTCCTTTTCCAGAGAGGAAGATGATTTTATGCTTGACATCAATCAGCTGCTCCTGTACAGCTTTCTGCACTGACGTTAGGTCCTCCGATGCAGCCCTCGAACATTCTCCGCAATTCGCAGCCATGATCAAGTAATCGAATCGCTTACTAGCTGTTGGTGAGTTTATCTCACTCAATCTGCAACAAACAACGTAGTGGCCGCTCGCAAAAAACAATAATTAGAAATGCCGCAATGAATGTGCGATCCTGAGATAAGTTCGATCGAAGGTGGATCGACGGGTGTGATCACCGAGGAATGAAACAACGACTGAGGTGCCTGTGTAAAGCTTGCTGTGAAAAATAACAAAGTATGATGAACTGAAAATGATCGGGCTGGTGATATAAGAACTGAGAATGATCGCACTAGTAATATAAGAATGTACGATGTAATATCACGTAATGTTAGAAGCCAATGAATATTGATTGCTCATATGTTTTTTCAATAGGTATTACCCATTTACAATCAGTCTTACAGAAACTCTCGGTTGGAGTCTAGACAATTTATTCTCATTTACAATCATGACAACTTTATTTGAACGCACTACTCTAATATTTTTGAACTAAAAGAACTCAATCATGGTCTTAACCCTTTAACGTCCCAATTCAACATTGTTTTCAAAGACTTGTTATAAAATGGTTGATGAAGAATAAAATTGGTGTTGATGTACAAAACAAAGTTGTAAATAATAATGTGGAGATAACATTTGTACGGTTGGATTCATCATATTTATTATTAATATTTTTAAAGTAAATTTGTAAGGTTTTCTCATGAAATTCAATTTAAACTCTAAAATTAACACACAAAAGTTTAATCATATTGTACTGAAATTGGAATAACATGCACTACGAGATGGTATGGTTTCCATTATTTGATTCTACTAACTTATAATGAGAAATCATTGTTTAGATCTCACTTTTTGAACTAAGATTGAAAGTTCACATAGTAAAATCACTATTGTAATTTCTCAGAAATTCACATTATTTTATTTTGAAGATCCATACCGTACAAATGGTATTCAACTAGCACAAGAATAAATTCAAAATTGGATGGATGAAAAACGTCGTCACTAGATGTGGTGAAGGGATGCAGAAATCATCCGTCGTCCACTATATGGACGCAAGCGCGCTAAAGGGTTAAGGGATTCACTAATATTTGGCGATTAACCAATAACACCTAATAGTATCCTCTTCAACATTTTAAAAACTCTCTTAAATATATGAGTTTTGCAATAGAAGAAGAGTTTTAGAATGAATATTACATTCTTGAGTAGATGTGACTATCAGTAAGCTACAGTTAGCCCGTAAAGGCACGAAATGTCAAACTTGGACATTTCGGATGGTAAGATGAAACTTTGAGGAGCCATAACATCTGTAATCGTTTCTGACGAAATTTGTTGGGTTGGATCCCAAATCAAGTCTAGTGTTGTGTGGTAAAATTAGCATGATCATTCAAGATGTTATGAATTTGTGGCATGCATTTTAGTGAAGGCATCTTCCGATTTAAGGTTTTCAAAATAAGTATGATCTCAAGATGAATTCCGACAACTTTGTTTCTAAGCTAAAGGTAGACTTGGACGTTGAGGAGTTAAGTTTGACTATGATGTCATTAGTCACTAGATATGTTGGATGGGTTGTATTATTTTAGTATCTATTTGTTTTTAATCAAATAAGGTTACATATGAAGATCTCAAGATCAATAGTTCAAGCTTTTTGAACTATTCAATATGATTGAATAAGTTATCATCATGTGTATGTCTTTGTTGCCATGCTCAACTCCCCATCCATTCAAAGAATTTCACTTTATGCTTTAGCCGCAAACTCCTCACAAATACCACACTACCAATTTACACTTCCATGCATGCCGCAAGTCATCACACCAATGGTCGTACTACTAACTCCGCTCAAGGTGAACACTACGCTAATTCCTACCTAGTCAGTAGTGCCTTAGAGATACCCGACATGGTATTACCCAAAGGGCTTTGGGGTACCCATGCAACGAGGTCCAGTAACTCCCCACCATTACTAGGTGGACTATGGTTGTGAGCACCACATGCGCATGGGGAATGGAAAGTACGACCTCGTCCTTGGGAGCCATGAGCCCCAACCACCAAGGCGAGGCTCGTGGTGTCTCACATGTTTAGAACTCACATCAAAATTTTATCCAACTAGGTGTTAATAGACCCTTGCTCCAAAAAATTAAAATTAAAATCCTAAATATCTTCACGATAGTTTACAAGAAAACAAAAACATATAAATGAAATATAACCAGAAAAAAAATCTGGAACTAATAAAATTTTCAACCTTTTCCGGTCCACTTTGACTTTTAGGGATATCTAAGGGTTAATAAAAACACCATATCATGAATTCTAAATTAGCTTGAATTTGACATTAACTTGAATTTCACAAGCTTATTTTGATTTTCTTCTGGTTAGCAAAGGTTGATAAAGTCAAACAACAATTTATAAGTGATAAGAACAGAACTTTGATCACAAAGATTCTTCAGTGCTTTTGAAAGTAGAAACAAGTCAATCAATAGTAAACAAAAGTTTATTTTTACACAAGATGAAGTACGAAGGTGAGATTCTCACTTCTTAATATGTCATCAACTACATCACAATTTCCAATCAGTTCACATTTATATCAACTTTATGTAGACCAACATGGCTAATCATCAGTTCATCACCAAGCGTGTGGGATTCTACTTGCACAAAAGAATCTATTTTGCATTACTTTTGAAGTGTGAACATTAGTATTTTCTCCTACTTTGGGCAAAGAAATTACTATAGGTTCCTAGGGGTAATTTCACGAGACCCATAGGGACAAGTGGTAAGGGTGATTTCACTAGAGCAATAGGGGCAGGTGTTATTGTTTTGCAACCATAGCTGAATGCATTGATGATGATAAATGTGATTGCAAGGCAATATGCACAAGTGTGATCCATCTTCATACTCCTCTCGACAAATAATACAATAGTCTTCATTGTTATTTTCGTTTGCGACAAAAAAGAATTGTTCGAGTGCTGCCATAGCTTCGGTGCTCGATACGTCAGACACAGGCCTCATTACGTCCAAGTCTATTGGTACTACCCCACCACGGTAAGACGTATTTGAAGGCATAGCGCAGTGTGAGTCTACTACCATGCGTAGAATGACATGCCTCCTTGGAACCATATTTGCCTCCCTCAAATTAAAAGGCATAACATGCCTATTATTTTCACGCATTCGACCCGAGTTTGATGATGATAGAATTTGTCTTGGTTCAATCTCGGGTGCTATAACAGGTGCATGTTCTTCTACATCTCCATTACTTTGTGCTTGTTGGAGCTCATCATTTGCATGTTCAATATTATTGTTGTCCATTTTGAAATCAACCACATCAATATCAATGTAAGCAATTTATCTAGATAATACCAATGTATTGCAATAAGAGTGTATATGAAGTGAATAATCAAGTTTGTAGATGACAATGATCAAAGTGAGATGTTATATATAGAGGTCTAAATTCTAAGCTACTTTCACTTTTTGATTTTATGATTTTTTTATTTTTAGCTCTCGATTGTCATTTGGTTTGTTGTGCTAAATGTAAAAGAAGAATATTGAATATTGTATATCAGAAGAGCACAAAGATGATACCAATGTATTGCAATAAGAGTGTACATGAAGGAATCAAGTTTGTAGATGATAAACATCAAAATGGGATGTTGTATATAGAGGTCTATTCTAAGCTACTTTCACTTTTTCAGCTTGGAATTGTCATTTTGGTTTGTTGTGCTAAATGTAAAAGTGGAATATCCTGAATCCCTCTCAACTTCAATTGCTTATGTTTGAACATTTTTTATTTTTTTTATTTTTCAATTTGAGGATTAGCCACATGTTTCACTTTTACTTTTCTTTTTCTTTTTTTATTATGGTTGGATGAAAAATATGACATATGCTTCAAACCAAGTATCTGTAATACAATAGTTATTTATGAAATTCAACACTTTCTCCATATTCCAATGTAATAAAATCTTGAGTATTTGATTATTACATTAAAATCTTGATTATTAGATTATCTTGAGTATCACGATGCCAATAGATTGGATTACTTATTTACTTAACAAAAAAATAAACCCCAGAGCTCTCAAGCTTAACAACTTTCACTGTCACCTAATCTTTCTTTGATACAATAAATAGATCAAAAGTTAACCTACAATCATAAACCTTCAGTGTGCTTCTGGAAGCACTGTCATGGTTTTGATCACAAGATACAGTGAAAACAATGTCGGAACAATAGGTATGATCGAAACTTGTCAATGTTACAACAAGAGATTATTTGCCTTCAGATAAGAAAATGAACAACGCGTCCTCACACCTGCTTCCAATTGTAAACAATCTGTAACCCGAGATGTTATCTGCACAAAAGGGTTAGCCTGAAACATGTTACATTCCCAGTCCTCGCAAGAGACAAACATTCTAAAAAGCGGCAAGAATTATAAGGGATTTTTCCTCAGCACAAATAGAAGTTTCTTCTATTGCAAAAATAAGAATATAGTACAGGGACTGGCAACCAGTTCCTGCTGCCGAACACTAACTCTCTACCTCCAACCCAGAAGTCTTGTAACTTCGCTAATTTCCAAACTACTTCACCTGCATCTCTTACAAACGCAGAACCAAGTTTGGAATGCTAAAAAGGCCTGCACATCAAGTGGCATTCAATGCTCAAGGCAATAAACCAGGACTACGATGTGACTGTAATACCAAAAGGCTGATATCCAAGCTGCTGCAGAAGTATAAATTTCCGTGGATGAAATGAAATTGGTGATACCAGCTCCGGAGCTTTACAATGCAATGGCCCTCGGAGAAGACGATTCATCAATCATACGCGAACAGTCCCTTTCACAAACCTGCAGATTCCTGTTTCGAACAATTCGACGAAACATGTGCATGTCCAGGCTGGTCGACTCAGATGTAGGCACAGCCATAACACGTTAATTTGCCAACAATGAATCATTGGTGCCAGCTTTATTACAAAGAGATCGTCATCATCAAAATTCGATGTGACTACACACATTTACAATTTATACACGCCAAAAGCGGAGTCTAAAAATCTACATACAGAACGCCATCATCACAATTAGATGTGACTATACAAAAACTCTGTTCAATCCAATAAATCTACACAAACTATTCGAAATTGTCGCACCATGAGCATCAGCGCCCAATGTTCAATACGTGCTCCATTAGAGCTCGGAGAGCATTTGCGGCACTTGAAGTCGGTGGAAGATCCTCCAATCTGCCCTCATCAACGGCCTGCCCAAGATTGGGGTCATGGGGCACTTGGCCCAAGAATGGGACGTCCATGTCCTCACACATTTCCCTTGCACCACGAGTGCTTCTGAACACGGAGGTTTCAATAAAACCGAATAGCAAGTCGGGGTTATGCTTCTTGAGCAAGTCCAGAATCTCGGGTGTCAAGTCGTGCTCCTCATCGAGGGATGATGTGACCTGCAAGCTGTCGAGCTGTTGCCGCATTGGGGTCATGTTCTCTACCACTCCTAATATATCAAGGCCGAATTCTCTACAAAAGTTAATCGACTTTCTCGCATCCATCATCGAAACCTCGTGCGGGGTTGTGACAATTATAGCTCCATCCACCTTGGTTGTCTTAAGGTACTGTAGCATCGTGATGTGCTCGTCTGATGTGCCTGGTGGCATGTCCACGAGAAGATAGTCCAAGTCACCCCAATACACTTCCGCCAGAAATTCTTTGATCTGCTTGTTCTTGCGTGCTTGACGCCAAATCACCGGGGTTTGATTGTGAGGCAACAAGAATCCCATGGACATCACGGCCAAGTCTCCATCACCTTCCAAGTCAGCGTACACCGGCGTCTTTCCAAAGAGGCTTGCATTGGGGACTTCCTTACCCTCCAGTCCGAGAATGTGAGGAATGCTAGGATTGCAGAGGTTCATGTCGAGGAGGGCAACTTGTTTCCCAAGATCGGCCAACATAATGGACAAGTGCGCACTTAGAGTGCTACGGCCCACACCTCCTTTTCCAGAGAGGAAGATGATTTTATGCTTGACATCAATCAGCTGCTCCTGTACAGCTTTCTGCACTGACGTTAGGTCCTCCGATGCAGCCCTCGAACATTCTCCGCAATTCGCAGCCATGATCAAGTAATCGAATCGCTTACTAGCTGTTGGTGAGTTTATCTCACTCAATCTGCAACAAACAACGTAGTGGCCGCTCGCAAAAAACAATAATTAGAAATGCCGCAATGAATGTGCGATCCTGAGATAAGTTCGATCGAAGGTGGATCGACGGGTGTGATCACCGAGGAATGAAACAACGACTGAGGTGCCTGTGTAAAGCTTGCTGTGAAAAATAACAAAGTATGATGAACTGAAAATGATCGGGCTGGTGATATAAGAACTGAGAATGATCGCACTAGTAATATAAGAATGTACGATGTAATATCACGTAATGTTAGAAGCCAATGAATATTGATTGCTCATATGTTTTTTCAATAGGTATTACCCATTTACAATCAGTCTTACAGAAACTCTCGGTTGGAGTCTAGACAATTTATTCTCATTTACAATCATGACAACTTTATTTGAACGCACTACTCTAATATTTTTGAACTAAAAGAACTCAATCATGGTCTTAACCCTTTAACGTCCCAATTCAACATTGTTTTCAAAGACTTGTTATAAAATGGTTGATGAAGAATAAAATTGGTGTTGATGTACAAAACAAAGTTGTAAATAATAATGTGGAGATAACATTTGTACGGTTGGATTCATCATATTTATTATTAATATTTTTAAAGTAAATTTGTAAGGTTTTCTCATGAAATTCAATTTAAACTCTAAAATTAACACACAAAAGTTTAATCATATTGTACTGAAATTGGAATAACATGCACTACGAGATGGTATGGTTTCCATTATTTGATTCTACTAACTTATAATGAGAAATCATTGTTTAGATCTCACTTTTTGAACTAAGATTGAAAGTTCACATAGTAAAATCACTATTGTAATTTCTCAGAAATTCACATTATTTTATTTTGAAGATCCATACCGTACAAATGGTATTCAACTAGCACAAGAATAAATTCAAAATTGGATGGATGAAAAACGTCGTCACTAGATGTGGTGAAGGGATGCAGAAATCATCCGTCGTCCACTATATGGACGCAAGCGCGCTAAAGGGTTAAGGGATTCACTAATATTTGGCGATTAACCAATAACACCTAATAGTATCCTCTTCAACATTTTAAAAACTCTCTTAAATATATGAGTTTTGCAATAGAAGAAGAGTTTTAGAATGAATATTACATTCTTGAGTAGATGTGACTATCAGTAAGCTACAGTTAGCCCGTAAAGGCACGAAATGTCAAACTTGGACATTTCGGATGGTAAGATGAAACTTTGAGGAGCCATAACATCTGTAATCGTTTCTGACGAAATTTGTTGGGTTGGATCCCAAATCAAGTCTAGTGTTGTGTGGTAAAATTAGCATGATCATTCAAGATGTTATGAATTTGTGGCATGCATTTTAGTGAAGGCATCTTCCGATTTAAGGTTTTCAAAATAAGTATGATCTCAAGATGAATTCCGACAACTTTGTTTCTAAGCTAAAGGTAGACTTGGACGTTGAGGAGTTAAGTTTGACTATGATGTCATTAGTCACTAGATATGTTGGATGGGTTGTATTATTTTAGTATCTATTTGTTTTTAATCAAATAAGGTTACATATGAAGATCTCAAGATCAATAGTTCAAGCTTTTTGAACTATTCAATATGATTGAATAAGTTATCATCATGTGTATGTCTTTGTTGCCATGCTCAACTCCCCATCCATTCAAAGAATTTCACTTTATGCTTTAGCCGCAAACTCCTCACAAATACCACACTACCAATTTACACTTCCATGCATGCCGCAAGTCATCACACCAATGGTCGTACTACTAACTCCGCTCAAGGTGAACACTACGCTAATTCCTACCTAGTCAGTAGTGCCTTAGAGATACCCGACATGGTATTACCCAAAGGGCTTTGGGGTACCCATGCAACGAGGTCCAGTAACTCCCCACCATTACTAGGTGGACTATGGTTGTGAGCACCACATGCGCATGGGGAATGGAAAGTACGACCTCGTCCTTGGGAGCCATGAGCCCCAACCACCAAGGCGAGGCTCGTGGTGTCTCACATGTTTAGAACTCACATCAAAATTTTATCCAACTAGGTGTTAATAGACCCTTGCTCCAAAAAATTAAAATTAAAATCCTAAATATCTTCACGATAGTTTACAAGAAAACAAAAACATATAAATGAAATATAACCAGAAAAAAAATCTGGAACTAATAAAATTTTCAACCTTTTCCGGTCCACTTTGACTTTTAGGGATATCTAAGGGTTAATAAAAACACCATATCATGAATTCTAAATTAGCTTGAATTTGACATTAACTTGAATTTCACAAGCTTATTTTGATTTTCTTCTGGTTAGCAAAGGTTGATAAAGTCAAACAACAATTTATAAGTGATAAGAACAGAACTTTGATCACAAAGATTCTTCAGTGCTTTTGAAAGTAGAAACAAGTCAATCAATAGTAAACAAAAGTTTATTTTTACACAAGATGAAGTACGAAGGTGAGATTCTCACTTCTTAATATGTCATCAACTACATCACAATTTCCAATCAGTTCACATTTGGGGGGAAGCACAATAAAGTGTACCAAAAAAGTGCTTAGCTCATTGCCAATTTCAGCCATTGTTGTAAACATTAAGAAAAGTGGTATGTATGTTTTGGATGTGTTGAAAGGGGGTTGGGATATAGAAAATAGACTTGGGTATCTCGGGTCTCGGAAATTTTGGACAGAAGGTGCGGCTTTTACGATGCCCTATGAGTACCTGGAAGTGAGACGAAGTGAATGCTGGCATTTTGAAAAGTGCCTAGAAAAGGAGCAAACTTTATCAGAATTCACTTTTGATTGCGCTGCGGCGTCCGTTTCTGAATTGCGGATGCAGAAACGGGCATGACCACTTTGTTTGCAAGTTTGGATGGACGAGAAGTACGGTAGGGACGTTTTCGGAGGCTTGTTTTCCGGGACACTTTTTGGTGTCTTCTTGGAAAATATTGTGGCATTTAAATTTTTTTTCACTGATATTGACATTATATTGATCAAGCAGAAAAAAAAAAAGTGAAAAGGGAATAATTTAAAAAATGAGGTCCCACTTTAAATTCACTGTTGAAAAAGTGGCAGCGGGTTGCAAGTGCCTCAGGAGAGTGCCACGCCATACCGGGTGGTTAAGCGGTTCTATGGGAACGCCATGAGTGAGTTCTGCTCAGGGGTGACCTCGTTCGTGCGGGTAATGAACTGGCGGTGTTAGCTGATAGTACAGTCGTCACTTGTTGGGTGCAGTCGCTGTAAATGTTTTGTTTATCTTTCAATATGTACAACAGATGATAGTTTAGGGGATGGGGGGATAGGCAATTTCCCGAATTCGAAGGTTTTGTAAAAGCACCAACAGATGCTGGAATAGTTCCGGAAAGATGCTAATGCCAGGAAACAATGACGTTGCTGGAGTCCACAGTACTGCGACTGCGTCGTATGGATTTGTGCTCTTGGAATTGCGAGTTAGGGTTTGGGAAAATTGATGGGAAATTGACAGGCAATCGATAGTCAGCTACGGAGGACCTCTATTGATTCGAGAGATTTGCATGGTGTGCGAGTATCCAAAAATGCACACGAGGCTACAATGACATGATGCCGACAGCAACCTTGACATGGCAACGTGCAGCCACAGTTGGTGCACTGGGGACATAAGGTTTCGGGTTCTGGAGCGGGATTGATGACGAGAATGCGGTTCAATACGAAGCAGAGGTGCACTGAAAGAGGAGGTGGTGCGGAGGAGGTGAATAATCGATAACCTCAACGAAATGCAGAGTACTTCATACGCAGGTTCGTATCACACTCCAACCTAGGGTTTAGGGGTTTCAGGCCTAAATGTGGAACTGAAGGTGACTGAGTGGTTGTTGATGGAAGCAAAACTGCGAATGTGAGATGGGTTCGGGAATTGATGCTCTATTCTTCATTCTGAATTTTAAGGATGGACATGTGACAAGGGATTACTCTATATCTTTGCAGTTCTGCTCACGAATTGAGTGTGTGATGGGCATGCCCAGGGTTTAGGGATTACCATGCAAGTATGGATTGTACGTGCTCAGCAATTGGTGCTCCAAGTTCGGGGTCGTAGAAGACAGATGCCCAGCGGCCGAGAAGAGGAAGGCACCGGGCGGATGGAATGCAAAGCGGCGCCAAGCGGACTGGAATTAAGTGTTAGATGGGATTTGGGATCAGAGATCGAAAGATGGGAACGACGTTGGCAACACGGGATGCAGGGCTATAGGACATACTTCTGTGAATAAAAAAACATCTCGTCTGAGGCATTAGGTACGGTTTCTTCTCAACGTGAAAGCGGGAACTTGATGTTCGATGTAGAACATATGCCGTGGATTAGGGTCTGACATTTAGTTTGCCATCGCATACATGGTAGTTCTCACACACATCGACACTCTGGATTTAGTAGCGACGACGATGTTCTGCTGAGCATCGAGATGCATTTGGTTTGTTGTGAACATGGTCCACAAAGCAGATTCTGTCTATCCCTGAATGGTAATTCGTCTGAGGATGCAGCTCTCAAATGGACTGTCCGTATACGGTATACGGTATACGAAATTTGTGCACGTTGCTTCGGGACAACTTTTTGACATGGACAGTAGGTCATTGCTCATATGGTTCGGAGAGGAACTGGAATTGACGCTAGGAGTCATGAGCATTGAACAGAGTTGATTTGGAGCAAATTGGTTGGATTGATGTGGGGTGTTTCAGTGAGAGTGGATTTAGTAATCACAATGTAGAGCACATCTTATTTTCCAGCACTCTGTATATGTGGCGATATTTTTCAGGTTCGCATTTATTCTGATAAGTCTGGTAATACCAAGATCTCGGGTGTTTTAACCTCGTTCTTTATATTCTTTATCTGATGCCTTCAGTGTAGCGTGCTTTCATGTCGAAGAATATGAGACCCCAAAGGCTTCCTTCGAAGCAGGAGCCGCTTTAGATCCAAAGACCGCTTCGTTCAAGTGATGGATATCAAAATGCGGAGCGAAGTTGAGAGGTAGAAATGTTTTTATTTTTATTTTTTTTATGATTAAATTGTTTAATTTTTCCCATTTCTTTTTCCTCTGTTTGCTGCTAAAAATTTGAACTTGACTAACTTGATCATCACTTCAACCTTTTGCATTGTGTATTTACAGAGGAAAATGGCGAAGGAGCTACAGCTTCCGAGCCGGCTTCTCCTGCAGTTGATACCTCGGAGACGGTCGCACAATCGGGCAGTTCTCAGGTGCCATCTTCTTCTGAACCTCACTCTCAGAAAGAAGAGCCAGCTTCAAGCTCTTTACCTGTACCCGTGCCCGCGCCTGCTGCGCCTGCACCAACAAAATACAGGTGTGGGACAGTTGCATTGATTTGTAGTTCAAATTTTTTAACAATACAATCCAACTGTCGGTTGAAGGTGGTAATGTGGTTTATTGATGGAAAATAAACATTCTTCTTGTCTTCATAATCATATTATGTGCTCACGGAGTTCTGGTCCCCTACGTATATTAGTATTCCAGTTCATCATTGGTTTCAACGATGGGAAGAGATTGAACAATTCTGATTACTTTTGGACGATATATTTCACTGCAGGCATACTAGGTACAAGTCACAATCCCATACCTTTATTGAGATTTTCGCTAAAGGCGTCAAGAAGGATAAATTGGAAGTTGACTTCGGAGAGGAAATCGTAAGACATTCTTGCCATACTTTTGTTTTCATTCCAACATCATTCTGTCTTATTGCAGTGGTGATGTTTTAAGTTAGACTGCACTTGGCCACATGTTCTTTTATGGTATTGTTCAGGTCTTTGTATCTGAGAGGTTATGAATTTGAGCTGTACTTGCACCGTAATGTTCATTTAATCATGTATTTCGTTTTTGTCCCCACGTCATTTGGCATGGTAAGGTTTTGGTGGAAAACCTGCTGATGTTCGCAGCTCAAGGTCGTCATCAACTCTGGAGAATCAGAGGAGCCTTATGTTTTGAAGCTTCACCTATATAGCAAGGTACGCTGATGTCCACTTTCTGATGTTCTTTATTGTGCAACCCTAGTTCTCTAGTTGAATTGCTTTCAATCGGTCTATCTTCCTCAAGTACTGTGGCGTACTTTCTGGTACTGAGAACTTTGAATCGCAGATTGTCCCAGCACAATGCAGTTACAATCTTTTCAGCACAAAGGTTGAAATCAAGCTCACCAAGGCAGAACGTCTACAATGGAAGCAGCTTGATTTTGATCCTCAGCCACAAACTATTAAAACAGTGGCTATTCCAAAAGGTTCAGTGGTTATTTATTGCCTACTTTGATTCACATTACGGTACATGTAATTAATGAATCTCCTTTTAACTCTAGATACCTGAGATGTGCTTATTTTACTTTTCTTTAATTTATTGCTTGGACCGCAGAAGTGGGGGATAGGGTGAAGTATCCAACATCAACTAAGATACCCGTGAAGGACTGGGACAGGCTGGAGGCGGAAGCGAAGAAACAGGTATGTCGTATGCCGTTGTGGACCTTATGGTGTTTCAGATTTGATGTAATTCGATATTGGTTATCAGAAGCTGGTTTCTTGGTTCTAGATCTCACTTTAGGGAGGCATCTGTAGGATATCATGGTTCTTTTTCGCACATTACACTAATATGTGGGACGTTACCTTATGTAGGAGAAGGATGAAAAACTTGAAGGGGATGCGGCTCTTAACAAGCTGTTCCGGGAAATTTACTCAAATGCCGACGAGGATACAAGGCGTGCAATGAATAAATCGTTTGTATGTTCCTTTCACTACGTTTTACCAATTTCCGTTTGACTACTTTTTGAAATGAATCCACCAGCTCGTGTCTCATGTCTTCGCAATCATCCTACTTATGAGCTCTCATTTCGTGGAAATGCAAACTGAAATTTTAGATGCCTTGAATCGTTTTTAACTGGCATTGATCACTGTGAATATTTGGGCAGGTGGAATCCAACGGTACAGTACTTTCCACGAACTGGAAGGATGTTGGCAGGAAGAAGATAGAGGGAAGCGCTCCAACAGGTATGGACACGAAAAAGTGGGAAATATAAGTCATTGATGTAACCAGTAGTTCAAGCTAATGGGGCCCACACTTCATCAGTGCAATTGCTTAAGATTTGATGGGCAGTGTCTGGAGGAGTTCCTCAGCTTGGTTGCCGAATTGTTCTGACATGGACAACTTATACATCAACGAAGTGCTTCTCTATTACCCCATTTAGAATGTATTTCTGGTCTGAGGTGTAGTTACTAGCAAATTTAATCTGTTATAGATTAGCTTCAACAAGTGATCTTGTATCGCTGAAGATCTCGCTGTATGAGAATACGGTAATTTCGACCAGTCTACCATGGGACTCTTCCTGCTCGAAGAGAAGTGGCTGTGAAGGTCGCTGATGAGTCCACTCGTCGAGGAGAACATGAGTTCCTGAATGAGGTATGAATATTTACATAATACATCTTCAACTGTAGAATCTAAACAATATCCAAAATCCTTGTTCGGTTGTAGCATTTGAACGAACTAGTTTCTGTTGAACGGAATACATGGCATTCATCGTTCACTACTTGATTTTTATCAACTATTATTTAAGATCCATATGGTAATGCAATGTTTCTACTTTTTAGTCTAAGCTTGTAGCGGTACGTGATGAACATTGATTATGATGCAGGCTCTACTTTTATCCAGAGTGCACCACAAAATGTTGGTAGAGTTGTTGGGATATTGCGAAGAAGAACAAAAGCAAAGGCTGGTCTATGAGTACCTACGAAATGGCTCAACAAACATGATCAAGTACGTGGTATATCATTCAGCCAAGAACTTGCATCGACTTCTTCAAGTTATGGGTTCTGAATTCCACGTCCTATGATCCTTTCTGAGCTAATCGAAGAATGGGATGTTGCAGGAATTCCTAAGCCTACGCAAACCCGGAATTGGAGGATCGAGTCTAAGGATTGCTCTAAATGCAGCAGAAGGTGACGCGCGACGCATCTCTAATTTCCACAACTTCCAAAGACTGAAGTCTGGTATATAAAAAAGGCGCCCTTTTTAGTCTCATACTGCTCAATCATATGTGTGGTTTTTGTTTTCAGGTTTGGAGTACCTACACACAGGCTGCACCACGAGCATCATACATCGTGATGTGAAGAGTGGCATCATTTTACTCCAAGGCACGACAAAATCAGAAGTTTCCAAAGTGTCACGCTTCGGCCTCTCAGGAACAGGACCTCAGCAAGATAGGGATGGGTTCAAAGAGAAATGCTCACGCAAGGGCGGCTGCGTCTCGGAGGAGAGAGCTCAAGCTAGAGGCTAGCCAGCGAAGAGAGCGAGAGATTTTGGAGGAGGCTGAGCAGAACCGAGTACGAGAAGAAAGGTCCGTAATTTCAACGCTGGAAACCCTTCCTCCCTTGTTTGAATCTGAGTATAGGTTGATGTTTATGTGAAGTGTGTGCGTCGTGTGTTCCATGGTTCACATCATTACTGCTAGCAGTAATGACCGGATGGAATAGAATAGAGCACATTGTAAGGTGCGAAGTTTCATAGGCTCGGTGGTCTTTGGAACAGGCTTCTACAGAAGCGCGAGCATCATCGCAGATGGCGAACTCGCTCTGTACCGGATGAGGTTGTGGCTACCGTAGGCGAGGGAAGTGGCGAGGGACCGTCAGGGACGCAGGAAGACGAGGAGCCTGACATCGTAGAGCATTGGGATAATGACAGAGGCACGGAGGCTCGGTGCAGCAACGGAGACAGCGGTGGGGGAATCTCAATCGAGGCAGAGTCCTTGGAGGAGAATGTGGTCCACACTGAGTCTACGGAATCTGACCACGTTAGTGGCGACGATGTAGATGGCGAAAGAGTCGTCCCACGCAACCGGAAGTGCTCATGGGCAGCTTCTAAGGGAGTGAACGATCTCATGCGCATGCTGAATGCGGGGTTCTCGGATGAGGAGAAGAAAAATGTGTTGCACCGGTATTTTTCAGATGAACGCATCCGCGCGATTGATCCAGAATTGACCAAGGCTGTTCTGAAATTGCGATCTGTGGCTACGACGACGGTACAAAGTTTGAGAGGGGCACTACAAAGCATTCGATCAGGAACTATACAAGGGAAACTGAAGGTACGGAATATCGTGCTGACGGCAGCGGTGTCGAAGGGCGATCATTCCCAGCGCAACATTTGCAATGCACTGGGAGCGTCTCGATATCTTGTTCGCAAAGCGTTCCAACGGCGTGCTGAGGTCGACGAAACTGGAGAGAATCTATGGGACGGTGGGGGCAGAAAGAGGTGGAGCGACGCTCTTACTGCAGAGGATACAGATGCGGTTTGTTCCTGGTGGGAGACTGAGACTACTGTTTCCCCTAATAAGCGAGACGTGAAAAGACGTAGGACTGGAGTTAAGGAGCATGAGACTCATGCCACTCACTATCTGCAAGTGTCACAGGTGAGATAACACTGTTCAACCTTGTCATCTCTGAATTTCTGCTGGTACTTCCATTGAGTTCCACGAAGATGTAAAGTTGTAGTCCGTTACTCTGAGTAGAATGCTACTGCGGACACGCCTGTTTGGTCATGTGGAGCGTAATATGGGGGGCGTACGGCAATGTCTGATTTTGTGCTCTTCGCGTCCGTTTTTTAGGATCACACTTACCTTCGGAAGGAGATGAACAGGTAAGGCACTACCAATACTCGTCGATTTAGATGTTGGCATAATTATATGCCTGCGCATTATGTGGTTAAGCTCCATTTGATGGTGCGAAGTGGCATGAGTTGTATGGGCAGGTGAAACTGTACAGTCGGCTGCTACGGTAGTCCCTGACTCGATGAAAGTTATGCATGACAATGTGCCGACGTGGGTAACATGGTTTAACTCTAGATTTGTGAACTAAGAACCGGTTGCTTCGGCACCAATTGCATATTAGACTGTGAGCCATGCCGGATTCAGTTTGAAGTAGGGTGTCTCGGCTATTACCTGGATGGGAAAAGCGAAACACTAAGGTTTCACTGAGCATGATATTGGGGTATGCGGGATGTTCATTGACTGGCTTGCCAGGGCTTCTCTGATGTATTTTTGTGGGTGTGTGCGTGTCCCACAGTTGGAGTTCCATGCGCGGTTCAGGGAAGCAAACGAGGCGAGGAAGGTGGGGCTACGGGCGTTCGAGCTGCTGAAGCCCTTCTACGTGAGAAGGTTAAGGGAGAGGAATACCTGCGCCTGTCATTACCACTGCGAGATTGCAGAGCTACGGATTGGTTGGAATAACATGAGGACAACAACGAAGGGTATACATGGGCGCCACTGTGGGTGCAGCTGCGAGGTCTGCGAGAAGCCTGCAAGTGTGGAGTCGACATTAGTGGACGGGACATCTACCTGCCATGCTGAGTTGACTCATTTCACAGGGTTAACAGATATGTGGCACAGCGTTCTTTGTCCGGTACAGGAGGACGGCTGGCACAATCAAAAGTGTATCAAGGGCGAGTGTGAGGTATGTGGGGTGGACATGCTGCCCTTGTGTCCGCGGGAAGAGGACGAGAATGTCAATTTGATGGTACAGTGGCACAACTTTGAGATGGTTGCTCATGGCAAAACGCGGGCAGGGAAGGAAAACAAAGTTCTTCGTATGATGTACAAGACCACAGGGGCGCCTGTGTTTCTTGATTACTTGAGGCAGAAGTTGAGGCCCTTCATTGTACACAACTACGTAGCGAAATGGCAGGCCGAGCAGTACAAGGTTTCAATAGATACCTTTCCACCCGACTCAGTTCTGTCTGTCGTGGATTTCGCAGAGAACTATACTTTTCAGCCCTATCAGGAGGTGCAGTCGATGCACTGGCTCCAGCACCAGATAACGATACTAGTGCACATCATGTACCGGTGGAATCCGATTTACCTTGCTGACCGAGGATCAGGTGCACCCAAGCTCATCACCGAATATCACTATTACATCAGCGATGACGCGGAGCACGATACCCTCTTTGTCCAGCATTGCTTTGCACGGCATTGGAAGCATATCACTGATAGGGGGATCAAGCCTAACGAGCACATTGTTTGGTCTGACGGCTGTGCCGCACAATTCAAGAGTAGGAGGTGCTGGTATCACGTCTCCAGGTGTGCCCCGAATCATTCTTGCCTATTTTCCCATGCACTGTATTTTACTGTCCATGCATGCCTCAAAATAAATGGGGTGGGATTGGGAGGTGGGTTGGTGGTGTATTGCTTCCATTGTTTGCTGCTGCTCTCATCGGTGAGTGACGGAGGATTCTCTTGCAGTTGTTTACAATCCTGGTGTTTGCAATTCGGTGATGTTTGGTGGTCTGTCGTTGGTGTTTTCTGTGTGGGGTGGAGTGGGAGAAAAGTGTCGCCCATGGCTGCTCATGCAAAACTTTTTGTACGTATGATCAGTTTCAAAAGTGAACATCAGCCAATTGTCAAGGCCCAAATCTAAGAAAGGTAGTAAAAACGAACCTGGTTGGTGCCACGACTTTGAAAATCACGTGGTTGAGCTTGGCTTGGTGGACTTGCTCTGAACTCACGTCTCCTCGCTTAAGTACTGTCCCAGAGCCCAACGTAACTCTGCGACCGTGATCTAAAAGGATGTAAGCAGTTACCCCTGAAATGCACATCGTAAACAATATAGACGCGGATCTATATCACTGCTTGGTGCGCGAGAGTGTTTCATAACTCTCTCTGTGAGAGCTTCGAGAGAGCGACGGTCGTTTTGTGTTTTTGCCCAATAGCAGGGTGTTGAGCGCTTGGAGGTCCAATATTGGGCCTCGGTGAAGATCACAGATTGCTGGACGTCTGGTTTTCTTCGCTAGCTGCAGGCGGGTTGGTTGAGATGTTCTGTTTAGTTGTTACGGCCGGGTAGTGAGCGGGCTTTACTGCTAGTCGTGTGGTTCAGTGGTGGCTGTTGCGGCGATAGTTTGGAGGAGAGGGGCATGGTAGGTTTGAGAGAGAATTGCGGGAGGAGTTACAGGGCGAGGATGTCGAGTGGTGTGTTACCTGCGCACTTAAGTCGTCCTCTATGACACTCTGATAAGTGGATCTCCTGGAGAAGATATCACTTCCTAATAGTTATTCAACAAACTCCTCAGTACATAACTAGATTGTAGCGCAACATGCAGAGCTGCTGTATTTGCCGCAAGCCACTCTCACTGTGTAAGTACGTGCACGGATTCTCCACGAATTCACGACCTGACAGTACCTTACACCAGCACCACAGTGACTTGAATCCTTCCACTGCTGGAGTCCTACTGGTTTCCAATGTATGCTACCTGAACACAGTGTTAATTCCTCTTAGACTTCCTGAGTATGTTGATAAGTACTGAGTTAGCTGACTTAGACTTGAGCTCTAACTTACCGTGACAGCTTGAGTTGTTGTAAGAGCTTAATTCAATTACCAGAATTACTGTCGAAATTGTCAAGCTTGTCGAAAGTAGGAACTTTTCTGTCTTAGTTGGTTTCATGAAAGATTCTACTCCAGTTATCTATACGCTTCTGAACCTGAGAGAATTTCGAGATGTTACTGGACATTGAAACATCGGACTTGCGAGGCTTTGATGATTCATGATCTGTACCTCACATGGACAGGGGTGAAAAGCATGATCTTTACTTTTTAAGTTTGAGGCTCCAGATTATTCTGGGTTATGTGAGTGTTTCAGGCTAAGGACAAATAGTGGGTTCAGTTTTGAGTGTTTCTGTGTCGATGAGGGGAAAGTTAGAGAGAATCTGGGTGTGAGAGCTTGCCCGCAGCATTGTCTGAACAGTGGGCTACTCGTCTGGAACTTCTCTTCTGTAAGTCGACCTTGTTCACTGAGTGCTCGACGTTAATTCTGAAACTTAGGTCATGATTCAGGGACTGAGCTAGGATCCGTCATGGTCGGGGTATGGATCATGGTAACGAAATTTTTGAAGATTGAAATCATGGGCTTTTAATAATAACTAATGATTGCAATTCGATATGTCATACCGAGTCTATCAAATACTGGTGAGGAGTTCTTAGTGTGCAGAGCTTAACTTCTTATTTCTATTTCTCTCAATTACGAGTACTCTGTTTGGAATTCTGAGAATTTGCTTGAAAGTGCAGATATCCGTCAACAACGGTTACGCCGGAGTTGCCAAATGGCTGTAGGATGGTCTGGTCCTACTTTGGAAGTGGCCACGGCAAAGGGGTGCATGATGGAGCTGGTGCCATGCTGAAGTGTGCTATTCGTAGAGAGGAGATGAATTTTGATTCACGCACAAAGTTGCAGACAGCAGCTGATGTTGTGAACTTCTGCAATCGGAAGGAGCAGGAAGAGCATCGGGCATATGGGAGAGCACGGAGGACTGTAGTTCGCTACTTCCATTTAATTGAAGTTGGAGCAGTTGACAGGGGTCGAGATTTGGACTGTCAAGCAATACCTGGGACAAGATCAGTACATTCTGTGTCCTCTGTGTCCCCCACGAACGTCACTTACTTGCATATTAGACAGTTGGCCTGTTTCTGTCCAGAATGCATGGACGACAATCCTATGCTTTGTGCGCGACAGGGACACGTCAAGCACTGGGCTCTCATAGTGCTGCAGCCACTCACGCCCGTTCCAGTGAGTCATTCTGTAATTCTTCCCTATTCCTTGTCTAAGGCACTTCGTGTTCTCTACGGCTTTGTTACCCTTGGGTGTATTCCTGTCTCGATAGAAAAACAGGGGCTGCGAATGATGTAAATTATAATTACTGTGTATGTGTTTCGCTTTGGAGGCGGTCGGGTCAGGTACTCGTCTTCAAAGAGCGACGGTACATGCTGGAGATACCCAAGCCGCCCTGGACGGCGGGGATTGTTATGTGGGGGAGGCGAGCAACGCCGTGCAGAGAGAATGTGCAGCTCCTGTGGACGAAGCTAGCCACCGTGATGGTCAGGAGGAATTCCAGGATGATTTAATTGACGAGGGGGAAGATGAGGCGGACCTGGAATCTGAGGCGCAGCGAGTGGAAACAGGTGATACGTATGTCGTTTACACTGATCGGCCAGAGCACGGGGACCGTTTCTTTTTAGTGCTCTGCGACATGCCCGTGCATGGCAACGCTGCAACGTTCACTGACGGGTGGGGTTGCACGTGGATGAAGGACACTATGCTGATAAGCGGTACTTATTACCGTCGTCTTCCAAGTGTGGGTCGTGCCTCGGGTTCATACAGGTACGAACTACTGGAGGACGAGCCAAAGGCCTGGAACTATTCTCACCTTGTGGTTCAGTCGAAGGTGGACTTGGTGCAATACAAGAGCAATAAGAGGAATCCCCGGTTCAAGATGACCGCAGAAACCAGGGAAGAAATCCTGTCCAACGTAGAAGAACGTCAAGCATACAATGCGCATTGAGTGGACTCGAGCGGTCTGTTCTTCATACGGATGCTTATACAAGTTGTTGGTGAACTGCTTATAGGTCATGGACATCCTCCACAGGGAGCTTGTGGTAGAATATTCTCTGTGGATTTTCATTTTTTTGCCGTTCTTCAACAGGTGTCTGAACCGTTTGATCGAACTGAGAGTTATTTGAAATGTGCAGAACAACGTTACAAAGGCTTTCTGTACTTGTTCACCTTGAATGAGGGACTTTTCCTTGTTCCAACTGACGATGTTGACATTATGTGGTAACTTTGCAGTTATCGTCGCGGATCATATCCGTGTGTTCTTTGGAATTGGACGGATACAGCATGAATAATTTTGGGCTACTTTGCTTAGGATTGAAGGGTTTTATTTGTCGGAGCTTCTAGACGTGAGAGTCCCTAACAGTGTCTCAACCGTTTGTTCGAACCTGAGCTTGTGATTTTCGTATGGGATGATGTGGCTGGGGTTAGTGCACTGGTAGTGTTGGTGGATTAGCGAGGGTTGTGATTGAGGTGATGTAATGGATTAGGTACTTGGATTTGGAGTGGCAATTTATGGTGCTCTGTTGCGCTGGAGTTTGGGAAAGGCTGTCTGCCATGAACACTTTCTGTGTGGAGGAGAGGCGTGAGCTGCCGAGGATTTCGATTCGGGGTTTGACTGTGCCGCATTCGCTTGCTCCTCTGTTTCCTGAGCTGGATTCTCATGTTTAGTTATTGCGTAGGGTTAGGCTGATTGCGGTGGATTTTCTTGTTGCTTGATTATTCGTGATTGAGGTAGTGAATTTTATGCTGTGATTAGTGTTTGGCTGCGAATTGTCGTTCTGGAATTGGAAAGCAACCGTGTGCAATGGCTAATTTCTCTTTAGATGTGGTCGATGCCAAGGCGTGAGGTCTAAATTAGTGTAATTCATGATAATGAGTTCGGAAGCTTCAGTGATTTTCGCTTTCACTGGCTCCGGAAATCATCTTGATGTAAAGATAGTTAGCAGTGTTGTCACTTTGATTGTAATGTAGAATATAACATATTACGTGTGAGTGCTGGATTATTGTCGGAAGGGTGGAGGCTTCTCGATCATGCTTGGAAAGGTGGCCGTCATTGCTGTTAAAAATTTCTATATCGAAAGTTTCGCCACGGCTAGTTTGAAGTAGCAGTGTAATCGTTCCAATACCAGGGTTTAGGGTTTAGGAACTGAAGACACACTCTGATGCTTCGAGTTTCTTGGATGATGTATATAACCGGCCATTCACTGGTTGACAAATATACGATGGTTGATATTCTTGCACGCGGCTCGGTGTTGGAGAAGCCACGTTTGAGCACCACCGTTCGACAGTTTATCAGTCCATGGAGTGCTCTTGACATTGATAAGTTATATATTGAAAGAAAACGCGTTCTCGAGCAAAGGCGTCAGTGAAGGTGAGTGTATCTGTTTGGACTTTTCTTCTGACTTTCTCCCAGTAGGGGATGATGATGTTTGATTTTTCATGTCATCGTCATAATTAGTCGTTCTCTACGCTGAATTTAATTCAACGTGACTATGAATTTTTGTTAAGATAATACATAACTTCATTGCGGTGGTTTGAATGGTAGAATTGGTGTTGCTGCTGTTGGCTCTTCCGAATTCGCTCGAAGGCTGGTGCCCTCTTCGGACGATGGTATGAACCCGTATTTTCACTGTTTTGAACATCCATATTTACTGGAAAGATGTGGTTAAGTTATCCATATTTATGATGTCATTTTTGTTGCAGAGCGGATTTTGGTACTTGCCTGAGCAGTTCTGTCATGGGTAAAGCTCGACCAAAGATGTAGTGTCACCTGCTGATGACATTGCTTTCTTGTGTATTGTAGCTCCAGCGCAGATTCGCCACGCTTATGAGCAGTACTTGGTAGCTGTTTCGGATTTATTAGATTTGGAAGTCTCTTCTGATGAATTGCAGCAATCCGCAAGTCTAATATATGACGTGATATACGATCTAGATATTGCAAATGCAGGGCCCGAACTTAATCAGAAAAGGTATAAAAATTTGTTTGAGACGTTCAGACCTCTTGACAATTTACTAGCCAGCTAACCAGTTTTTGGTCACTTTGATGTGGAATAAACTTCTGCCTCTCGACTGATGTAAATGATTGGCTGCAGAGAAAAGGTAGCAAACATCTTTGGTCGAACGTTTCTAAATGATCGATTAGCAAAAGCCGCGAATTTCGCTCAGCAGATTCACGGCTGGCGGCTGGGTTTGAAAAAAGAGGAGAAGTCAGGCAGCAAGGGACTGGGTAGTATTTCGGATGAATTTGGTTCAAATTTGAGCTTTCCAGTGCCGTCTGCCAGGCCGGATGACTTTGAGTATGACAGTGACGATGGCGAAGATGATTAGGATGATCTTGTTACTTCTCCCAGCTTGACAGACAATTCAATAGGTGTTTCAAATGCGTCTGCAGTGTTTGATCAAACTGATGGACCAGTCTATAAGGCTTCTAAAGAAGAATGGCATCCGCCCTCAAGCGATGGAGTGGGAGGGATTACCTTGCGATGGTTTTACAAAACGTGCGAGCAAGCAGGGCAGTTGACAGGGACGGACTTGGCCATGGCGCTTTATCATGTTCTTGATTCTGAACGGTCTGGCGATGAGGTAAGGGTTAGTTTTAGACAATTTTAGAAGAACTTCTGATATGAGGTGGAGATGAAGAATGCGCCTTCTATACTGTTCCACCACGACGCTTTTTCATTCTATGCCGCTTCTTCCACACATACACCCTAACCCCCGCGCTGACATGAGATTAAATTCTCTGTACCATCATGTTACGTATAGTTGAAGTCTGGAGTGTAGCACTGGGTCCTTTTCAGTCGTCATCTTTTCCAGAATTAGATTCATACTACCTCACGTGTGATTGCTGTCTGGAATGTAGATTGCAGCAGAGGTATTTGATCTCGTTGGGGACGGTGGATTTGTGCTAATTCAGGAATTATTAAAGGTACTTGTTCTTTCTATTAGTTGCGAATTAGTATGAACAATTAATGTAGAAAGGGTACCGATGGGATTTAGTACATTCTTAATGAGTAATAACTTGTTCTTGTGATTAGGCCTGACTATCAGTTTGCCTTTGGTTCATGTGCTGTAAGAGGTTGAATTCTTAAGTCTATGATCATAGATTTATCAACATGCGGAAGTTCAAATGAATTTTTTTTCGGCAATCCCTGCCCGGATCTTGCAGGACCGTAAGGAGCTTGTGGAGCTCGTACATAAAGCCATTTCTATCCTGAAGTCAGAGAAAGCTGGCCCCGGTCCTCAGTCACGCATGCCCAGCTACGGCACAGGTTTTTTAATTCTCTACATCACTGTGAGAGTATATATCAACATATGAGAAAATAATAGAAACGGAATTCTGCCGACTTAATCATTCTTTGTATACTTTCTGTCTTTTTGGATTTGCATAAAAACAATTCAGTACAACACGGACTGAACCTGGAATCTTTGGATGAACAGGTGATTGTCACTTCCGCTCTGGACAAAAAGATGGTCAAAGGTCCGTAGGAAGGAAGAGAAGAAGGAAGCTAAAGGAGTCGCTAATGGGGATGCTGATGCAGAGCTCGATTTCGTAGCAGAATTAGGGGGTTTTTATGCTTTGGTTGAAGCTGGTGAGAAAGGCAGTGGTGTGATTGATAGCATGGTTGGTAAAGGAGATGATACGCTGTTGACTGGAACGGCCCTGCCAGAAGGCTCAATTCGGAAGGTTTTCAAGGGTTACGAAGAAGTACGAGTTCCACCCACCCCCACCGCTGCACTAAAGCTCCACGAGAAGCTGGTGAGGAGTACCTCTTAATACTGGTAAAGTGTATCGCTGTTTTTTCACATTGGATGCGTCCTTGCTAATTTTAAGATTGAAGATTATTTATGGATATAACTTTTACTTCTGATTGATCAGGTTTAAATAACAGAGTTGCCAGATTTTGCTCAACTTGCATTTCAAGGATACAAGACACTCAATCGAATCCAAAGCTGCATCTTCCCCTACAGCCTCTCAATAGCAATGAGAACTTACTTGTAAGTGTGCTCGACCTTTGACATGACTGGTGCAGTTTTTGTAAATGCTTCAAGTACCGTACTGATTCATTCCCATGCATATTCAGTTACTATGGTTCTCCATGTAGTTTTAAGCAACAGAGATTCTCTTAAAGAAACTGTTCGAAAGGTCATAATTGCTGTACTCTTTCTTAAATCGTCCTCTATACAATTTACTCGACAAGCTTGTCCAAACAGGTTTGCGCTCCAACTGGTGCTGGTAAAACGAATATTGCCATGATCGCTGTGCTTCACGAGGTAAGTGTACTACATTTGTCTGAAAGGTCATTTTAAAATGTTTTTTTAATAGTGTCTAATTTTTTCCCGAGTCTGGAATCGTAATTTTTCTATATCGAAAGTTATTTCTGCTTTCCCTATGTATTGTATTGTTGGATTAACCTTTCTGGATTGTTGCATACAGATAGAACAGAATTTGAAGTATGGCGTGCTGCAGAAAAATGATTTGAAGATTGTTTATGTAGCTCCTATGAAGGTACTTCACGGTGATTCAAGAGAGAACTTACGTATACCCATTTATGGGTATTGTATGATCCTCTTTATTTAGAAAGTTAGGATTCATGATTGGTGGATATGTCAGAAAATTGGCTCTATCGATGAGTGGAGCTCGATCTGGGCTTGAAGGAGTATATTTATGCTTGCTTACGATGTTCAATGTGAAGTTCCTTATTGGCCTTATGTTCAGCGCAGGCACTTGCATCGGAGATGACACAAGCATTCAGTCGCAGGCTAGCATCCTTAGGTGTGGTAGTGAAAGAGTTAACTGGGGACATGCAATTAACCAAACACGAGCTTGAAGAAACTCAGGTGAAATAATGGCACCCTATTTTGTGTTCTTTCACGTGTGATGATGATTTGATCTTTGTTCCAAATTCAGAAATCTCTCTCCCCCAGACTCTTCTGAGGTTAAAGTCGCTGAAATGTGGTACGCTCGTCTAGTTACTTCCATCTTTCATTTGAGAGTGTTACTCTAACTAGTTACTCTAACTAGCCATGGATTGGCTCATGTGAGCTCAGTTTTTCTCTGCAACTTGGAACATAATTTGTTGTTGACTTCCTTTAGAAAGGAAAATGTTGAAGAAGTGTCTGACGAGATTTTGGTGGCATTTGATAGATGATTGTCACAACACCAGAGGAGTGGGATGTGATCACCCGTAAGACCAGCGATATGGCGCTCGCTACCTTAGTGAAGCTGCTGATTATTGACGAGGTCCATCTGCAATAAGTTGATCGTCGTCCTGTAATTGAAACACTCGTGGCTCGAACCCTTCCTCAGGTATGGTTACAAGAATAAAATCCATCTTTTCTAAGTGCTGTCAAAATTATTGCGAAAAGGTTTTGACCACCCTAGTCTTCCCTTAATGGCGAAATTGGTATTTTGAATAATATGCATTTTGTTGGCTACGTGGTTCAAAATATACTGTATGAGCATCTCATGAATTTGTAGATATCATTTGTATATTTCCGTAAGACCAAATTTTTACGACGCAATTACCAAGGAGATGACCCTAATGTTTTCCGGAATACCTGTTTTGTTGGTCATTGTAAATCGTACAATATGATTCCTTTGGACAAGCAAGGAAAGCATCACAAGATAAGGCTCCACTGAACGTTACATCCTTTCTTATTGTGCAGGTGGAAACATCAGAAAGTATGATTCGTCTTGTTGGTCTCTCTGCCACCCTTCCCAATTACCTGGAGGTATGATGCTTACGAATCGACTGCTGACTTCATCTTGAACATGTCCATCGCTGAATGTCACAAATTCTGCTCTTAATGTGCAGAACAGTAATTTATGTCGAAATTTTTTTAAATTCAGTAGGCATCTCATGCTAATGTTTATCAAAATAGAATCGTAACATATCAATTTCGTACCTATGCTTCAATCTAGCAGGTAGCACAGTTTTTAAAAGTTAATGCGGATAGAGGGTTATTCTACTTTGATGCAAGGTACCGGCCGGTTCCACTTTCTGAACAATATATTGGTATCACGGAGCGTACTGCCCAATAGTTTCGACCTTCACTGACTGCTTACTTCTATGGCGGTGTTTGAAAGCAGCGGAGTGACTGGTACACTGCGCAGCCCTTACAAACACGTAACTTCTGGTGAAGTGGTCCGCAGGCACATATTATTCAGTTCTGGAACGCTGTGGCGCTGTGCGGTCAATGGATTGACGTATTGGACCCAGTTTATCTGCTTTGAAAGGGGCGGACAAGCGAAAGAACAAGTACGGCACTTCAGGGGGGACGCCCGCGACATCTGATTACTGGATTTCCAGTTCTGCACACTTGAGAGGTGACTTTCTGAGTTGCAGTTTACTTAGTGCTGTCCACTGGCATTCGTATGTCTTTGCGATGTCGCGTGGAGTGTGCTTAGCCTTGCCTGCACTGGCGCATCTCCAGTGCCTGTGCTGTACTTTCCACTGCTAGAGCACTTGGTTCCCCTTTTCTGTGGCTAATCACCGAGGCTGGCGGGATAAGTTTGTCACACGAGGTTGGCAGTGTTGTAGTCCTACATTGCCTCTGCAAAGTTCAGCGGGAAAGGAAAGTGACGAAGTGGTCGAGTACGAGCCCAGTCCCCGAGCAAGTGCGTGGAAGTGGAAACGCATCGACCCAACATTATTTCTGCAGTACGGAAGGGATATTCCCGTAAGAAGTGAAGTAATAAGTTGATGAGTTTCACTTCGACAAGTGCGAAGTGAATTCCAGGGTATGTATCAAAACATTGACTATACCTTTTGAGGTGGTACTTAGTTGCCTACAGCATATTTTATTGACCTGCATTGAGATGGCGATGGTTGGGTGTTATCAGTGATAGTTTTCATTGGGTAAAACATGACGGAGATGCGATTATTAACTACCATGAGTTCATGTGGCCCGAAGAGCTCTGTTCACTTCAGGCGGTATCTGTAGCAAATCTCATCCTCAAGAATCTGCGATACAGATGAGTCTTTACCCGAGCAGAAGAACACTATATGCAGGTGAAGTTCCCCTTCTTGCTGATGACTTCTAGTACTACAAGTGTGCTATATTTTGTGTTGCATTTTTAGAGAAATGTAGGCGGACACGTTTAGTAAACCATAATTCGAGCAGGTACTGTACCCCAGGTTCACATCAAGTGTAAAGTTAACTGAAGATTTCAGTGTGTGGTACTTGGTCAGGCACTGTTTCACTTGGTACCTCGCATGGCACTGTGAGAGCACTTTCTGGGCGATTGATGGGCACTTCTGACACTGAATAGAGGTTTCGCTTTCAGTGCCCAGCGGAGGTTCACTTCCACTGTCCTGTCACTTTCGTTGTGTCACTGTACTTGATGTCCGCGTATGATGCCATTCCCTCCGTGTTCCTGGGTTTCTATGCTGTTCATGCACATCTGAGGAACGTTTTAACGGAGTCCGAACGTGCTATGGTTTCGAATTGGATGCGAAAGTACCTACTGAGCATGCTGCAAGGCTCTCCCCTGCAGATAGTGTCGTACAAGACTTCACACGATATTGTAAAGGAAAGTACAATGTTGGGGATCCTCGGATGCAGACCTTCCCCACCATCGTCTGCGCACTGAATGGCCTCCATCTCCTGGCGAATAACATCTTGTTGAAGCAGGAATTGTAAGTCCCCACATGATTTCTGAAGTAATAGATCTGATTTTTTGGACAATCTTGGGCAAGGTCATTATGGGGCAGCCCGAATTAATAACTTGGAGGTGACGCATTGGCTATGAGTGCATCCGCAGATCGGATTTCCTCATTATGTCAGTGCCCTAGCTCATCTCCCACTATCAGATTGCTGCATAAACAGGGAAGGGCCTCGACAGATATCCCAGTCATTTCTCTTCCTGCAATTGCGCGTTTGCATCCTCTCTCCGTGCAGTCCGATTTAGTCCCTTCCCACCTGTGTCGCCTTCTGTGCAGAGCCCCCTCCACAATGTCCGGAAACTTGGAGAAGCTGATTCTGGAGGACCTCGACGAGGCCGCAGCGAAGTACTTCACCATTCGGATTGCAGCAAAGAATAGACCTACACGTCTGGTATACCGTCCATGCGAACATGTAGTTTCTAAGTTCTCTCTGAATTCAGCTAAGTGTACATTTCTCTAACTTCCGCATGTCTCCTCCACTGTGGCAGGAGGGTACCGGCTGATTTTACTGAAGCGACGGGATGGCCCAGAGTCGCGCAATGCTTCGTCCTCACATCAAGCCGCTCACGGACGGAGTGGCCTCTCCATATGACGCAACTCTCATCGTCTACATGTGTAGGCACAGCGATTAGTGACAGCGCTGGCTGGCTGAACTTCATGGAGCACATGCCCGTCTCTGTCGGGGACATCCTCTGCTTCGAGATTGTGGATGAGCGAACTCTTGTGGCGAGCATTGCCTACCACCGAGGTCGTCCTCCGCAGATCGCTGTGGAAAAGCCGCAGGAGGTCAACGTAAATGCGCCCCACTTTAGGAAGAAGCTCCGCGCCTCACATACCCGGCCTCACAAATCCGCGCGCCTGGTGACTCCCCACCTGCTCACAGTCGTGAATCCGATGCTTACAAGTAGTACTACTGTAGCATTTGAGCTTACCCTTTATGGGTTGTGTCTTCTAAAGCGGATTGGTTCTGGGATTGACGTTCTCTGTTCTGTTGTTGCAGGACATTCCCACCTCGTTCTGGCGCTACCGTTGGGCAGCGAAGTTCGACGGCAGCTTGCTCACACTGTCTGGTCCTGTCCGCGAACACGTCGTGAAGAGCGGCATGTGCGTCACTGCGAAACAAACTTTCTGCTTCTTCGGCATGGGTTGGTCGGATTTCATCGCAATGAACGACCTCAAGATCGGGGATACACTTCTATTTACACAGGTCACCGAGTGCAGGTACGAAGTGAAGAAGGAATGAGCGTTATTTGTTTGTAGTCAGAACTTAGAGGAACTGCGGAGTGATTGTGAGAAGTGTTTATAGAATCCGCACTGCACATGGTCGCTCTTCTTCAACGTCAATGACTGATGTCAGTACTCCCGAACATCTCGCTTCTGTTCTTAGCAGACTTAATTTTTCCTCTGGGCTGCGACGACGTCCATGGCCAGCTCAGAGGGTACTCGCCTGGATATGTAGAGAGTGTGACCCCCATGAACGCCGAACCTCTGCTCACTGCCTCAATGTTACGACGATGTACATACACCACCCCCTTTTCTCACGACTTTGTGATATCTGCCAAAAACATTTGAATGTCCACTTCCTGTCATAGACAGAACAGGTTTTGAAATGCATGTCCAGAGGAACCTTATTAGAACGCTGCAGTAAGACTTACCTTTCGCTTACTTCCTCCAATCTCACTGCGATGGCACTTTTGCAAGATTGTGGACGGAAGGTGAAGTGAAAGTAGCAGTAGAGTATCAGAGCAGTTGCAAGAATTTTAGGAAAAGACTTTCATCTTGCTTCTTCATCGGCTTACCAACTTTCCATGGTTCTATTCTGTAACACGTATACACATCGAAAGAATCAGCAAAAGACTGTATTATTTCCATTATGTTTGGCAGTCTTCTATTTTACTATCATGCACGACATCAAGGTTATCCTCACACTTGGAACAGTTATTCAGTACTATACAAGAGACTAGGCAAGGTGAGCCTCAGTACTTTAATTATGCGTTCCGCCTAGGATTGAACATTTGAGTGGGGTGATCTAAACAAAACCTGCTTATGAAAGAGTAAGATGGTTTGTCACAAACGAAGTAACCAGTGATTTGCTATACGCTACTAGTTGGGCACAATTGGTGATCGTTAAATTTGAGCAGCGAGCGCATTGTAATTGCAGTAAACATCATAGAATCTGTATTGTCAAGAATGTTTGGGATGCGGCCTGGACAGAAGGCCAAGCTTCAATATGAACTCCGGACCTAACTAAACTTTTAAGACGTAGTATCCTCTCTTAGATTTTCAGCGTGGGTCCTGCTCCAGCAGACAGACTTCTATAAACTGGTACTTTGATTCTGTAGATGCACAGAAGAAAGCATCTCCACAGGGCACTGATGCGTGTTGACGATCTCTTATATTCGAAAACTAAGAAAATCATCAGCTTGTGGATCATACAGAACTACCAATGTTAATACAATCCCACAGGCGTGACAGACAGTCAATCGTAGCTTTTCCAACACAGAAAAATGAAAAGGAAACATCTGCATCCAACAAAAAGGTGAAGCCCTGAACAGTTCTAAGTTTTATCGCAAACAAAACCCGTACACTAACCATATAAAGAAAACCAAATCTAACACAATTTCAGTGCTGCTCCTTCGGGAATTCTCGACGTTTAAATCATCGCGCCAATAGCCCTGGTTTTGGGCACACTGTAGGACCAAAACTCTCCTCGCTTGGGTTAGTGTTGAAAGACCCTTCTTCCTTGAACTCCTTGCCAGCCTCGCCTCCCTTGCCTACAGGTGCTGCTTCCGAAATGTATGGTGGCCACTCCTTCCCATCAAATGGATTCATGGGTAGAAGGTTCGAATCTCGTGCCGCATAGTTAGTTCTCTGTTCCACCAGCTTGGGTACACGGGCTTGTTTCAGCAACATGCTCCATACCTGCCATGTAAGAGATTACCTCCAACAGCTGTCATTCTTCTACAACTCATTGTGACAAGGAAAAAGCCCCATGAAAGTGTATCTACATGTGAACAATTAATACAGGAATGCTTAAACATTTATGTTGCTGTGGACGAGGTAAGTGGAGTTAGACAGAGTACTGACCTGGTTCAATGTTGGCCGCATGTGGGGATGGCCGCCTGGAGCGCTGATCCGGCGTGACCCAGACGGTCTCTAGCTCCTCCTGCCCATCTCCTGGGATCACGTGCACCTCGAGATTCCACCCGCTCATGAGAAAGGCAAGCAGGGAGTTCAGCTCGGAGTTCAGGAGCTCCCCCAAGGGCTGGGTCCGAAGCCTCATCGGCAGAAGGGCTCGTGAAGGACCAGGATTTGCTGAACACTGCGACGGCGGTATGAAAACTCCGCCAACCGATTTCCCCGGCGGTGAAGCAGCCACTTCCTACCGCCAACAGGCAAATGGAATTTGCGCAGGGATGGAGCAGCGCGCAAGGCATTGTACTCTACCCGGGACCTCAGCGCTGCGTTCCACTCCTTCGACAGGCACGAAAGTTTCGGTATGAGCTCCAACAGCAGGCTGCTATCAACGTTGAGACGATCGACAACATCCCACGGATCTGCGGGAGCACAAGCAAACTCCAGTACGTGATCAATGAAAACATGGCACGCCACCACATCGAAGCAGCCCTCGCTTGTGTCTCGCACAATCTACGATCCAGCGAAGGTCAGACATGGCGGCGGAGGAAACTACCAAGGACCAACGAGAGAAACGGGGGGCGTAGGACAAGAGCTTGGGAAAACTGAGGGGCGACTGAGGTGAAAGTGGAACAACACTGGAGCGCAAAGGAAAACAGCAGGAGGACGTAGCTGCAAAGACAGAAGGATGGTATGAGCGAACGTTGGAGGATGGAGAAGACGGCTGCGAGGTGACCTGTCAGCCTGCCTGACAGCCCACCATGATCAGTTGGTTAATGATGGCGATTAGGCGTAAGTCCCGTCAGCCAATTCGTTGTAGGAAATGGTGATTAGAGAGAGTGGAAGGCTAATAATAGCTTGACGACCCTACAGCCTCATGATGGAATCAGAACCCAGACAGCATCAGATCAGACTCATTTGAGTTTGACACTCACCTGTCTCCATCAGCCCCCATATTCCTGGCCAGGTTGGGAAAAAAATAATAAATATTAGTGTGGTTCGCAGGACATGGTTTGACTGAATGAGACGATTTCCAGGATAATAGAATGTACATGGAAAATTTAACGCAATTCAGAGTTAAAACCTACCTCGGCTTGTGCTCTGTCAAAGGTCAAAGTCCCGTCCTCAATTTCGCCCCAATGAAATGTGCTCTCCTCCCACAGGTTTTTGTGCTTTTCAAGTTTTGATCTCAATCAAGGTATCAACGTTTTCCTGCGAGCACCACAGATCAGCTTTCGTATTCAGTTTCTAGAGAATTGTTCTGTTCCAATATAAAGCACCTAGTCACGAGTTGGGAAAGACGCTGGTGACAGAGCTTCTAATACCTTGAAATCTCATCTGACAATTTCTTCAGGTCTTTCTCGAATTGCTCCAGAAAAACTTCTAGCCTCTCTTCAAGCCCTTGTGCAGCCTGCAAGTTGTCATACAATCATTAAGAAAGAACCTAAATCGATTTGATAGATTCAAAACAACTGTTAGATAAGTATTGGAAATGGGCATGATCAATACAACTTGCCTAAAGTCACATGAACCTATCACAATCTGAGACAATGGTAGCATCTCACCTTCGCAGTGGATAATATTTTACAATTTAAAAATGAAAACATAAATGACTTATTATTTTCCTTTGGGTTACGAAAGTGAAGGGAATAAACAAACCTTCAATGCGGCTGTAAAGGCTCTGAAACTCACTGCTCACGTGGGAAAGCATTCGGTTTACACTGTATTTATGTTGAGTACAATAGTAAAAAGAAACCTAGCTGCCAAATTTCGATGTAAAGAGAATTAAAATACTTAACTGGCAAGGACCTGCAGATCAACAGATTACAAGCGGAAACACTACGCACGGACGTGTTTTCTATGGCTACAGGTTAAGGCAATCGGAATATACCCAAGTGGAACAAGTGCTCTGCAACCACAGATGAGTTCGTGCCGAACCACTATCAGCTGCAGCATCTGAACTAGAGATGATACGCTCCTTTAGCACTGTTGGCTTTATACCCAGAACCATCTCCATAGGCTGGACGGGAGGTAGAGACATTCTACGAGATGACAATTGAGGATTCAGCTTGGGTTTAGATGATTCGTCTTCCATGGCAAGAACTTCTCTTACTGTCATTGACTGCTGTTGTTCGATGAACCCCACTTTGCTCAGATTTGGGGTTTCACTACCCGGGAAGGAAACAATTGATAAAGAGGATGCTGCCAGGGAGCTAGGTGCAAGTAGTGTTGTTCATGTCTTGTGAAGTCAAATTAGTTGCCTGTCACACCTGCCAATCCAACAAACATTTTTATTCCAAAATGCACAGTAGTCACGATCAAGTAGAATACCCCCAGTGATACGATGAAAATGTCTCATACAACACCTAAAACCCAAAGAGACTCCTATCAAAAAATGGACTTTAGGGACAGAAAAGCGAGCATGAAGTGTAAGAAAATGGGCGGAGGGTTATCAAAACCTGAGGTGTCAACTGTGCCAGACTTTCACTAGATAATTTGCTGGAGAATAATTTCGAGAGCTACAGACAACAGCAAATCTCGAGGAGGACGCGGACGCCAAGTGAGAGAATGCTTGAAATGTAGTCTTGACTCTGGTAGAGAACTCAACAGTAGCCTCAGGAGAACCTGATTATCAGAATAAACCCATTTCTAGAATCTCGCTACCAGTAAAAGCTCCGCAACAGAAATCCAGTGAGACAGTAATTGCTATTCCACTCCTCATTTACATCTCAACGACATACCAAGGATCCATCAGATGCGGTATATTGGTTGCTTCTAAAAACAGTTCAAGAGGTTTTTTTAAAAGAAACCGAGTATGAGAAAAAGAGTAGTACCTGTGTGACTGCAGTGACAGGACACAAGGATAGCATATTCACCACAATCCAACTCATAATTACCACCACGTCTCGTTTTTATGGTTCCAACATTTGCCACTTGTCCATCATGTGAATGAGGATTTTTCGGTGTACTGTCGTCCATCATAGGCTGTTTCCATGCCTGACTTACAGGCCTCAAAATAAAAGAGTGCTGTTCACCCGGCCTGTCGAAGAGAGAAATAACCAAGAACAAATTAGGAAACGTCCATCATTACCCCGATCCCAAGCTAGGACGTAATAGTAATTTATTGAGTTTTTACGCTGACGGCGGATGTCCACCTTTCAAATATAAGAAGGTTAAGGAGGAGAATTCTTCTACTCCTGCAGGCACCGACGGGGAATTAGAATTTGCATCGTTGAAACCTCTAAAGGCTTCATCAACATATTCTTATTAAGAAGACTTGCAAAGATGAACAAAATCTTTCATTCAAAAACAGAGAAGAGGTTTGGCAAGGCTACCAACCTGAGAGCAAGACCTGGCAAGCTGTGATCCTCTCCAACCTCCACACAAGCAACGGGTACTGGCAGCGGGGGACTTCCTGACGAGGCAGACTGGCACACAATTCTAACAGAATCAACGTAGATGACGACATCTGCCGTCATTCCTGTAGCTGGCAACGAATTCTGCAGAAGTCAACAACAAGCACAGCCACAGCAGAGAGTAACCAGTATGAGAATATGCTCTAATATGAAACGTTCCACTGTAAACTTAAAGTTCATAGAATCTGTTTGCATGTAGGTGTGCAGATTACAAAAAGCGGACTAGGCCAGATTGTAAAATGAAATAAATGAGTAACACTTCACGAAGTAGTCACTCATTATCATGAGAGCTTCCCGACATATTCAAGCATGATCCTAACGAAACTGAAATCTACAA
>MU104910.1:0-42655 GCA_014871385.1 Ceratodon purpureus | reverse complement strand
TTCAGCAGAGGAAGGCCAAACTATATCCTCAAACAACTTCTTCCCCTGGAGCTTCGATTTCCACACATGTTTCCGTCTTCAACTCATCTGTGGATTCCTTGTTACGGCGAAATAAGAGACAGGAGAGAAAAGGTGGCGACCCGGATTGGATCAAGACTCAAGACTTCATTCGCAAGGTATGTTCCGATATTTTGACATTTACTGGATTCTGCCACCTCTACTCGCTATGTAGTACTAACTCTCGTTTCTTGTTTCCTCAAGTTTGGAGCAGGCCGCGAAAACAAAGTTCCGGACCGGTGCAAATAAGAGGACCATCTGGGAGTCGACTTGATCATTGCCGACATCCCTGAGAATCTTCCCGTCCCATCCGTTTCCGTTCCCCCCACGAGTATTCCGCCTTGGAACTCTCGCGAGAAGGATTATGTGTTCGACTTCTTCCGTTTTGCAGATAAATTCATGCAGAAAGATGGTGCCATCTGCCTCATCTACAACATTGATCAGAAGCTGGCTAAGGATATCGACGAAGAAGCTGCTGGTGGTGGATACGTGCTGTTCAAGGACTGGTGGGTGTCAATGTACTCGGCCTGACTTCTCCTACGAACCCCGAGAACTTGGTACTTTTCCTAAACATACCCTTCTCTTTGCTTACTGATAACCCTTCCGCTTCATTTTACTCACTAGTTTTGCTTGACTGCAGACTATGCGGTTCTGGATTCGCGTCTACGTTCGTAGTGGCAGTACTTTCTCCTTCCAGACGAAGAAGGAAGAGCTGATACATGGGCTCCTCAACATTACCGAGAGTGATGCCATTTCAACCTCACCGATCTGGAATCGCAGCTCATGAATGGGGAGGTGCCGTGGAGAGGCCCAAGGGAGAAATCCCCTGAGATGATGCAGGGCATAATTGAGGAGCTGTCAAAGCCGGCGACATAGTCCTTGATTGGAATGCTGGGACAGGTAACTCTTCTTACATATCTCTGCTTTATTATTCCTCTCGTTTTTCCCACAGTTTCTCATTTCTTTGTTTCTCTCCGAGTTTCAGGGGCCTCCATCAAGGCCGCCCAGGCTGTTGGTCGTCACATTCTCGCTTTTGAGGATGACGAAGCCATATTCAACGCCCTTCTCAAACCATCCGCCATGGGTCCTCCTAAACATCCAAGGTTGGCAGCAGCAGGCGAAGCGCCTCCAAAGAGAGCAAGACCTGATAAGTGGTGTAAGTCTTTTATTCTTTGTTCAAATTATCCAAGCATTACTTCTCTTTGCAGCTCTACGTACTCGATCTAACCACAATCGGTTCTCTATTGCAGAGTAGTTTCAGCAACACCGCGACGTGGGCCATCATCAGTGTCCACTCCATCGTGGCGTCTTCATTCCAGCCCGATTCAGCCTTTCATACTTCCGGACTACGCAGAGGACTTAGCACAGGCGTTTCAATCTGGAGCCCTCACTTATGTTCCTAGTCGGCCAACTACTTTGATCCTAGGGCCCTTCTATTCGTCGATGACGAGGCGGTAGAAGGAGATTCAGAGTCATCTAGTTCTGAGAGTGAAAGTAGCGACTGTAGCATGTTGTGATTTTGAAGGAGGCTTCGGTCTATTGTTGTTTTCATTGGATTTGATTTGATTTGATCAAACCTTGCCTCCTTTATGTTCTTTCAAGTTTGTTTTTTTTCCTAGTGCATTTACATAATCCTATGAAAGAATTATTTGTTTGATCTAAAACTTAACGCATGGTCATTGTATCTTCCCTAAACCCATGACAAATCTAACAAAATGTATGCATGACGTCATCATGACATCAGCCCTAATTTGTATCGTAGAGAACAAACGTAATAAATTCTTACCAGAGTTAACCCTGATCTCCACGGTAATATACTCTTTTCCTAAAAAAAGTGTCAAAATCAAGCCTTAATTTAGTAATTTTCCACGGTTATAGGGTCTACTTTGCTTTTGAAAATTTTGATAATTGTCAATTCTGTGCTCTCCATTCTGTGCTCTTCGCTCTCCGCTCTACGCTCTCCGCTCACATACGAACTTTCCCGACGACAAGATGGCAGGAGGACTTGATGAGATCGAACTTTCTATCATTGATGAACCCATTGATTATCGTAACGATGAGACAATGTAGTTGAGTGAGAGATCTGATGTGCTTGTGGAGGTGATCAACGAGTCTACTCTTGTTTCCATCAGTACCGATCAGTCTGCGGTAGTTGAGTCTCCTGATGATTTTGTTATTCAAGCAGGTTTTGATATTTTTGATGAAGCTTCTTTTGACAAGAAATGCGTTGTATCCAAAAGAACGGTACAACAAAGAGCAACTTTGGGTGAAAAACCGGTTTAATGCTTGGAGGAGTCTTCAAAATTAGATACCTCGGTGCCTTTGGAGGAAATTCCTCTTCGTGAGTTGTCAGAGTTGCTTTGTAGTTTTTTTTTTTTTTTTTTTTTTTTTTTTTGAAGAACAAAAAAGGGAAGCACTATCCTAGTCAAAGTGTCATGCAAATCTACAAAGGTTTCAACCGGACATTCTGTGGCCTTTAGAGAGAGAGGCTCGATTCTACACGGATTAATGAGAAACCTTTTCTCATGCACACTCATCCTTTCTTTGGTTGCACATTCAAGTCAGTTCTTCCGGTGATGGAGAAGTCGATCAAGGCCAGTGCAAACAAAGCTAGGCGTAAGGTTGATTACTTCAATGATGAAGATGAGCGTAAGATTTTAGCGCATCTTTTACATCAGCCTAATTGTGCTTACGGGGTGCAGAGGAGATTTGTTCTCTTCGCTACATCTGTTTTCTTCGTGAGAGGAAATACGGAGTTGTGGAAGTTGTGTGCAGTCGATTTTTGTCTCGGCACTGATGAGCGTGGCCGGGAAATGCTGAGGTCACTTGAAAAACTCAACCTTCTCTGTCTGTAACTTTTAAGTGGTCTATTTTAAGTAGATGTTGATTGCACTTGAGGCACTTAAGTGAATGTGAGCTCTGAGCTTTAATACGTAGGTTTCAGTGATCTAGTTGATTGCATGCCTTACAGCATCGATAATGTGCTCTTAATTTTGAGCATGTGGTGTCGTTGTAGACGTTAAACTGCACTTGATATTAGTGAAAGTTGCGGGAGTTTTGGAACACACTCAAGTTGTGTAGTATGTTGTTTAGCGCATGCACTAGTAGCATGATTTCAACGTCGATCACAAGGTTTGGCAACAGCAATGTGGTTCACTTCTCTTCCTGATTAGTTGCCTTTGAAATCCTAATTAGCTTCCAGACTCCAGTTGTATGTATAGACACATCGACGCTTAGAAGAAGTTTTCTGTAGTTGGCTTATTTATGCAACATGGGATTACATTTATGGAGAACCGCAAAGTCATGCACTGTGCTCGATGCAACAAATTCAACATTTAAGTGACACTGAAAGAATTGGAAGTTCATTTACAGAAAAAACATTCTGGGGCAACATGGAGGACAACTGATAATGTGTGGTTTGATTCTTTATACAAAGATAAAGATGATTTTAAAATGATTTTTGCCACTCATTTAAATTGACTTAAGGTATACTGGAATTCTGAATATGATTTTGAATGCATGGCTTTAGAATTTGAGCAGTTACAGGCACATGTATATATTAAAGAAAAAGAGTTGATAGTAATATTTTATTAATCATTGTGAACGGTCATTTTTTCCAAGAAGATATTACATTTATGGAAAGGGAAGCAGCTTTTCTTGAACAATATAGAAAAGCTACAAGAAGGGATATTTGAGGGATGGTACCAGAATGGTGACTTATGGATGCCGTTATGCTCGTGGACATTTTCGGTAGTAAGTATTAAATTTCTTTTGAAATTTTTAAAGCGAAAGTTTTTTTTTTTTTTTAATAAATATTAATTAATTTTATTTATATTTTTTTCAAGTATATACATCCAAATCTGCATTGTCACGAACGTTCCGAGAATTTGGCTACGTTTATTTATAAGCGGTTGAAGAAACTTTTTCCATTTGTTTTAACTCATTGAGAAAAATTTGAGAAATGGAAAACATGCCTCTGAATGTCAAATGTTTAGGTGAAATTCCATTCACATGAATGTTTATCACAAAAAATTACAAACGTAATCCTCAGCGGGACTTACATGATTACAACTATTGCTTCTTTGTTTCGTTTGGTAAAAATGGTAAGAATATTTATTTTGATTTGTTCTAACTTTAATTTTATGTGAATGTATTTCATATATTTCAATATTATTTATGTACTAACATCATAATATTTTTTATTGTAATTTCTGCTCATAACCTTAGACAGTACATCATAATCTGTTTTCCAACATTTCACTTTGGTATCCAACATTTCACTCTGGTAACCAAATAGGTTATTTTTTGGAGCCTAAAGTTGGTGACATCCTAGAAATTGAGCATTGTACGAAGTCTATGGGTCAAAAGGGTCAATTTGATATTGCCCTTTATCAGAAGATTTCATTCTACCGATGGTATAACAAGATTTAGGAGCAAATTGAAGATGAAGGCTATGACAAACTAGCAGCTAATTGGATAGCTAGTAGTAGCCGTTACTTTGCTGGACTTTAGTGATTTTTATTTCCATTTAAATACTTATGTTATATATTTTAATATAATTATTTTATATGGTTTTTTGTAATACTCCAAAATTTACATATACTTGGTGTAAACTGTAAATTTGAAACTATCAACTTTAAATACAATGTACCATTCATGAAACCGCGTAATCATAACAAGCGAAAGGTATTATTAAGGTGTGTAAAAAATATATAAAGGTGTATAAAGAAAGTAGAAAGACATATTTCTGTGGATAAATTTCTTTATCTTTATGAACGTTTTCTTTATCGTTTTGCTTTCTTTCTCTTTTTCATTGTCTCTTTTTTCTTTGATCAACTTAATACTTGTAATTTTTCCAAGTTTTATTTAATCATTACATAATCCAGTCACTATTACATTTTGCCACTATGGCATTTTTCTGTTTTCTAGAAGTCACACTAGAAACAGCGGCCATTATAACGTATATCGTGTATTATATGTTGTTAGAGTTTTCATTTGTATCGAAAATTCATTGATAAAAGATATATTGTTAAAGTAAATTTCCTACAGTTGCAATGGCAAATGGCTTGAGATAACGTTAGAGCAACAACAAGAGATTATTCAGTACTCTAAGATTATGTTAGCTAGTAATGGAAAGATTACTAAAGGAGCATTAACTGTGTAGGTCAATGCACACTTTTATGCAAAAGTTTTTGAGATGAATATTGGAAGAATAGTAATTTAAACGAAAATAAAAATTTAGTAGACTTGACGTTGGACACTTCAATGATTCTAAGTGCATATAAAGTCCTCGACTCTTAATGCATAGAAGTAGAGGAAGCCACTTTTACTTGGTTTATAACAATACAAAAAAACAATGTGGCTTTATCTAATGACCTTGTGGTGACTACTAGTGATGGGGCAAACAAAACCAAATCAATTTAACTAATACATCTTGCCACTTTAGGAAGTAATGTGTAAAATATGATTCCCTCCTCTGCCCTACAATTTTGTTTTGAATCCTCACACGCGACCGTAAACGTTTAACAATAAATTCTTTACTTTTAAGAGATTCACTCTTGGATGTATAAAATCTTCTTCATATACATTAATTGCCTAAGAAATAGGTATTTGCATTCCATAAGGTTTTTTTTAATATGTCTTGTGAAATATTTAATTAGATCTTGAAAGTTTAGTGCAATGTTGAATTTAAAGAGTTTCTTGGATTTCTACATAGTTGGTTGAAAGAATTGATAAGATTGATTTGACTCTCCAAAGTTTAAAAAATTTACAACAAGTAATCCACCAATGACACTCAAGTACTGAAAATTCTTTAGAAAATATTGTCATGAATGAAAACTAGTACAATATAATTATATATGTTTGGACATGATGAAACCTATTGATCAAAGTAGCTCATAAAGTATTTTTTACTTTCAAAAATTGTACAAATTTCAATACTAGCAAATAAATCATGCAAAAATTTGCTTTCGTAATGAACAGTAACCTCCAAAGTTGGAAAAATTACCACCTTTTTAATGGTTGGCCTAGAAAAAGTATAAAGAGCTTAAGTCATCATGATAAGGTATCTTTACTTTACTTCATATTGCTCTAGTGGATAAATTATAATAGAAAATCTTCTCGGCAACAATCATTTTATCCATGTCTTACATATATGTTTGACTTTCTTCTTCATTAATACCTATGGAAAGACAACTACATTAAAATTAATGCATTAAAATCTAAGTAATAGTTGAAATTAATCACTAAAAAAATAGGAGATGTGAAGCTTGGAAATTTTATTGAAGTTTAATGGTCAAGACTAAACCTAGAAGTTGAGAACATTGGTTATATTTCAAAAGTATCAATTTGTGAAAAAATTATTGCCTATGATAAGAAATACATGAAAACTAACAATAACGAATATAAAAAAACAAAGATTTCTACATGGATCCAAATAAAAACACAATACCATAATAGATGATTAAGTCAAATATCCAAAGAAAGATACTAATAATATATTTCATAATGTTTTCTTTTTTCAATTTTGAACCATGTCAACTAATTATAATATTATATTATGTGATTATTTTATTATTAATTATCTTTTCATCTTATCCCTTTTCACATAACATCTAATATTATAGATGACATAATAACCATCAAGCACCACTAGTTATATCTATATAAATATTCATTATCAAGTTGATGAATTCCAAATGAAGTTAATATGACAATGCTTTGCAATAGTATGGGGATCAATAACATTTATAAAATGAACAAAAAGATTGGATTAAAATCAAAGATCAGTAGGAAGGAACATTCATCTACTAACATCTCTAAAAGCCTATGATAATTTCCTTTGAAAGTTCATGACAAATTTATGCATTATCAATAAGTAAAAATAAAATTGAGTGTTGTTACCACACAAGTGGCGGCCCGAACTGAAGTCGAGGACGGCATCAACGGGCCACGACTCCCAGTCCCTACGGTCTCCAGGGACGGCCACCATAGTATAAAAGTCTAGGTTTAGTCGCCAAAGCCCTCTCTGATTTCGTCTCTAAAACTAGGAGCTAGGTTGCAGACTCTCGCTAAGCCACGGCCGTGAGCGAGAGTCTATTTTGTACTCCTGAAACTCTGTTTCTTTGGACGACCTTTAATGGAAAAGACTCTGCCTTGCTAAAACTCTACTGTGTCCAGAACCCCCCTGCTTACTGCCATTGCTTCCTCTTGCTTCCTTCCTTCGCTGCCTTCTCTTCCGCCCTCCCTTGCATTCAACCCCTCCTCTTTTCCCTGAACCACGAAGTGCCTCCTCGCTACACACTGACTCCGCTGAATCCTGAAACACCAAGGACTTCCTACACTGTCTCTAGCTCCGAGGACCCCAAGGGACCAAGGACCCCTCGTCTCCTCGCTGAACTAACCCTAACGGTTGGAAGTCCGGCTCCCCTGATATCCGGTAAGGTGATCCGGATATACCCGCGCTCTGCTGGTTTTCACATATCAACCCACTTGTCCAAACTCGACCCCGTACACTTAGACTCTCCCCTGATCATTGCCTCCATAGGACCTCCACGGCTAACATTTTGGCGACCATGCTGGGGATGGAAATTTGATCTAGGGGAGATCGAGATCAACGTCAAAACATGCCTCCAAGGAAAGTCGCTGCTGAAGCAGCTCGAATTACTGAGGGCGAAGAAGCTACAGTTCAAGATGACATCGACGCCACCAAAGAATTTTTACAATGGATGAGACAACAGATGACCGACTTGGCCGCAAAAAATGATGCAACAAATGCCAAGCTGGCCACTTTAAGTGAACAGTACCAAAACTTGCAAGGAAGCCGTTCTCAAGAACCACTAGCCGAGCTACCCTTAGACCACGCTGGACAAACCTCACAGGTCCCAGGAGGGGTATTACCGTCGGCCACGCTACCTCGGAGAAATCCTACGGCAGCAACATCACAGAGTCTGGGCAGTCATGACAGTCATACCAAGCTGCCAAAGATACCATATCCCGTGTTCGACGACACTGGCGACCCAGACTGGCATATTAGGCGATTCAAGGTCATCGCTAGAACCAACGGCGTGACCAACCCAGCCGACTTGCAAAATATTTTCGGAACCACGCTGCAAGGAAATCACATAAATTGGTATATTGATTTTGAGACAGATCATCCTCATTCTACTTGGGAAGAAATGGAAACTAGTTTCCTACAAAAATTTAGAAAATTAAAGACAAGTTCGGAGATTCTCAGGGCACTAGGTAGCATCACCCAAGGCAAGGAGGAGCCGGTAGATAAGTTCTATGATCGGTTTAAACAACTGGCCGATAAACTTAGCCAGAAACCTGAAGAAGACTACTTGTGCGAATGGTTTAAAAAAGGGCTACTACCATGGATACAGCAAGGCATTGTCATCCGCGGGGTCAAAACTCTCCAAGACATTCTCGGTGCCGCCAACGACATCAGCAGAGAGCTAGGGGCTCTCCAAAGTTGCAAACCCCGCTCCTACCCTTACCGGTTTTTCGGACAGATACCAGAGTCGCCGCGGCACCATGCAATACATGCGGCAAAATACATCCGGGTCGGTGCTGGTTCGCAACTAGCACACCACGCCCGGAAGAAGGCCGACGACCTAGACCCACCGCTGCCGCCATGCAGGCTGAAGAAATTGGAGTAGATGCATTTCAGCCCGGTCGAAATGACGCATGTTGGGAATGCGGATCACTGCACCATAGACGGGGTCAATGCCCGGTATTACGCCAACGATGGGCCACGGCGGCCTCACCTCAGTCAGACACACCAGGGGCACCACCGCTACCAAGAAGGGGGGGCGTCACTATCAGCGAAATACCCGGTGCCGAGGCCAAGATAGCAGCCATTTCAACCGCCGCGGTGTCAACAAGATCTAAAGCAGTCCCCGCTGAAAAAACCACTGACCATGCCATAGAGCCCAGGAAGCCATTTCCAGCCAATCATTGGGAGCGGTTGCACCAGATCCGTCGCAGTTTACAAGACGAATTAGAAACACCACTAACGACGGATCTACAGCAAGTTATAGATAGTACTAACGTAACTATCACGCTGTCCAAACTGATTCAGTTAAGTCCTGAGCTACAAAAATATCTACAGCAGGCAGCATTACCCACACCAACCAGGGAACCAACTACCATTGAAGTCAACACAACAACCTTGGATCCGGACGCCGCGGTCATTCACATGCAACTAGGACAGTTCGAGTTAACTAATGTCTTGGTTGACGGCGGATCTGGAGTCAACGTCATGAGTAACCAGCTCCGAGAAAATCTTGGCCTTCCGATGCCAAAAGCCGCCAAATTCATACTCAGGATGGCAAATGACGCTCCTGTCACACCAATGGGAATCTTGTCGTCAGTAGCCATCACCACCCACGGAGTAACAACACCAGCAACCTTTGTTATCATATCGATGCCTGAACGAAGCAATTTTCCAGTCATCTTAGGACGTCCTTGGTTACGGGATATGAACGCCATCCATGACTGGTCTAGGAACCAAATCCGTATTCAACATCAGGGACGAACCATAGTCATACCTGTTGACAGTTGCGTCACTCGGGCCAAGGCGGATCAGATTAGGAACCATGCTGGCACTAATTGGCTCCAAGGACTATCGCAAGAACAGGAGGCCTTGGTCTTCCAAGCCGACCCTGATCTCGTACCTCTTGCAGAAATTCATCTCGCCAGTCTAGTACCCGAACCAGACAAATTGGACATCCCTGCTCACTTTACACAAGAGATCAAGGAAACAATCACGATCAATGCGCCACCCGCTGTCCAGACATTAAAGGATCAGACAGTAAATGGATGGTCACATGGAGCCAAGGATAAAGTAGAGCTGGTCAATTTAGGGACAGCCGCGGACCCCAAGTTCATCAAAATAAATGCCGAGGCACCAGCAGACATCAAGAAGGCCGCCATTGAGCTCTTCCATGAGTACCGCGACATCTTCGCGTGGGGACACGAAGACTTAAAAGGGATCCCTCGAACACTCGCAGAACACACTATAGATTTAGTACCGGATGCACATCCTGTACAACAACGGCGCTATCGTATGAACCCAAATTATGCCACTCGAGTAAAAGCCGAGTTGGATAAGTTGCTAAAAGCTAAATTCATTTCTCCGGTCGATTCCGCCCCCTGGCTGTCCCCGATGGTCATCATTCCGAAGAAAAACGGCACCCTACGGATATGCGTCGATTTTAGAAAACTCAACGCCGCCACGAGGAAAGACCACTACCCGTTGCCATACATGGAGGAAATAATCGACGAGGTAGCAGGACATGAAATGTATTCATTCCTAGATTGCTTCTCCGGATACTACCAGGTCGCCATGGCCGACCAAGACAAAAATAAAACGGCCTTCTCTACGGAATGGGGTCCCTATCAGTTCGAAAGGATGCCCTTTGGCGCCAAGAATGCTCCCATGACGTTTCAGCGGGTTATGGAGCTAATCTTTCGACCATACCTAAAACGGTTTTTTCGCATATACTTGGACGACGGCACTGTCTACGGCTCCCAACAAGATCATGTCTCACACCTACGACAGATTTTCGATGCCTGCAGGGCCAACGGTGTTAGCTTAAATGCTGACAAATGTATGTTTTTATTTTTTGCCGGCATAATTCTGGGGTATATTGTGTGTAAATATGGGAAACTACCGGATCCCGAAAAAATACAGGATATACTCAACATGACGCCTCCGGTTAACCAAAAGGGCGTCCAACGACTTCTTGGTTTGTCTCAGTTCAACAGGATATACATAGAGAAGTTAGCCCATATTACGGCACCAATCACCGCCCTTAATCATGCTCGTTACTCTTACCCGCAGGACTGGACCCCTGCCGCCCAAGAAGCCCTCGACAAAATAAAAAAGGCCTACTCCAATGCGCCAATTCTGATCGCACCTGATTGGACTAAGCCGTTTCATGTTCACACAGATGCCTCGAACATCGCGGTCGGCGTAATGCTGGCACAACGAATCAACGGAAAACACGATCAACCTGTTGCTTATGCTAGCCGATTGTTAAATCAGGCAGAAAGAAATTACTCAACAACCGAACGAGAGGCCCTGGCAATGATTTACGCAGTGAAAAAATTCAGACACTATCTTCTAGGCAATAGGTTTCGGTTCATTGTCGATCATCACAGTTTATCATATTTAGTCAATCAACCCTTAGTTACGGGACGAGTAGCACGTTGGATCATGATTTTACTCGAATATGACTTTGAGGTAGTTTACGTACCTGGTCGCAGACACATTGTCGCGGACTACCTTTCCAGGGACACCACGGCTACCCAGGACGGCATAGACGACTCCTTCAATGACCCGTATATACAGTCGGCAGCACTCACCAGCGAGGACACCAGGGATTGGAGACAGCCGTACATCCAATACCTAACCACGGGCACGTTACCTACAGACGTCAATGGCACCAGGCGAATCAGCTTCGTCCGAAGCACCCTGCCATACACCGTGGTACGAGGACAGCTCTACCGACAAGGTCCGGATGGTGAAACCCGCATCTGCGTAGCCAGAGACCGGCAGGATGAAATCATGGCTCATCTACACGATGGCCCAGCCGGAGGTCACCAAGGGCCGGACACAACTATCAAAAAGATTTTAATGGCTAAATACTGGTGGCCTACATTGTATCGGGATGTTCATCAATACATCAAAAAATGTCATGCGTGCCAAGTCTCGACGACCAATTTCCAGTATCAAGGAACAGTACCTTTAAAATCGATCCCACCCTTAGGTCCGTTTCTACGTTGGGGGTTGGATTTCATAGGTCCCATCAAGCCAGTTACTAAGCATGGCTTCCGCTACATTTTAGCTGCCACGGATTACACCACTAAATGGGTAGAAGCCAAGCCCCTACGCACTAACACCGCCATGGTAACAGCTAGCTTCATATATGAGCACATCATCACTCGGTTTGGCTGTCCCTTGGAGATCATGTCGGATCAGGGCAGCCATTTCGTCAATGCCGTCATTGACGAACTTATGGACAACCATGTCATAAAACATCGCACGAGTACCGTGTATTATCCCAAGGGAATGGGCAGGCCGAGTCAACTAACAAGACACTGATCAACATGATGCGGCGGTTTATTCAAGCCAACAAAATGGATTGGGATACATACCTCCCCGCTGCCCTATGGGCTTACCGAGTGGCGACCAAGACTGCCACCAAGGCCAGCCCCTTTGAGTTAGTATATGGTACCCAACCCTTACTCCCCACCGAATATATCGCTCCCACGTTTCAAACGCTATCACCCCGAGATTATACACCGCACAGGGTCCTGGCCGCCAGATTACAAGACATTCATCACTTGGAGGAGCTACGAGAATTAGCTCTGCAAAACATCGTCAAAAAACAACAGCTAAGTGCCCAACATTTCCAGGCGTCCAAACCTCCTAGACTGTTCCAGAAAGGAGATTATGTCCTATGGTGTCCCCGAGATCCAAAACAACGTAAAACAAAATTTGAAATCATATGGCACGGACCTTACCGTGTCCAGTTGGTGCTCCCCAATAATACCGTACTCCTCGTACACAATGAGAATTTCGATTCCCAAGCTACCATTGTCAACGCCACAAAGCTGAAACATTATCATACTCCAATAGAGCAACCAGCACCCACCATGAGTCTGGGGGAAATCAATAAAACATTGGACACCGAGGACATCCAAGATGGTGAAGACTCTGATCCGCCCCACCATACTAACACCATGGACACCACGCACAGCAATCATGGCGAACCAGACGTCCCATCTGCCACAGAAACCCAGACCAACTGCCCTGAAGTAAGTGTGAATCTCATCCAAGTTTCACAATTCCCCCTTCACACGAGGAAAATTCAAAAATCTCAAAGTCATCATGGTGACAAGACTGCATCACCTCACATCTCGCGCCGCCTTGCTCGGATGCCGCCGCCACCAACCTCGCCAGCCCTCCCATCACATCCTGGTCGGCTACAGCCGCCAATGTCTCCCCTCCAGCCATCCTCCAAGACACCTTGTCACTTCCAGGCCGCCTCTCTGCCCAGCCCATCACCTCAGCCTCCATCCAAGCCCATTGCTCAGGCCTTCTTCTCCAAGGGCCAAGACCAGTGCTCATTCTGCGCTACACCACCATTTTCCCCTCCCTGCCTTCCGCTCTCGCGCTTGCTGCTCACCAGGGACGCCATGGCTCCGAAACCGCGCAAACCCGCTCCGCCATACTCCGTCCCACAGCAGATCCTCGACTGGAAGCGCCGGGCCGACATGGTCTGGACAACGAAGACCGGGTTAGTGAAGTATTGGACACTTATGGCAGGGAAGACAGATTTGGCACTGTGTCGACAGTTTGTGCAGTCCATGAGGGAGAGAAGTGAGGACGAGCCTTACCCTTCCGGCTATGTAGATGGCATCCTCGTGCAGTACTCCAGTCGTTACCTACATGCGTTCTTCGGCTGGGACGGCACGGGCGTCACCGAATGGAGCCCCGCGTGTCTGCATCCGCGGCCTGACCTCGCAACTCTGGTACAAAACACCCCTCTCCGACCTGATAATTGCTATGACGTCTTTGTTTTAGGCAAGGTCCTCCCGGAACCCTGGTTCTCGCGGATCCGGGGCATACTGAGCCAAGTGTTCTTCAAAAACAATTGCAACGTGATCACCGCGGACCAACTCACGCTGCTGTTCATGGCGGACATTGGGGAGAAGATTAATTGGGGGCTGCTCGTGGACGAGAACTTCAGAGTTCAGCTGCGTGGACACCGCCGAGCGCAGGATTACGAGAGTCCGATTGGTCCATTCCTCACGGCCTACATCCAGCATTATCTTTCCTACCATCGACGTCAGAATCGCGCACCTGCTCTGGGCACGTTCTTGGACATCCAGCGGGAGATGGCAGCTCCCGCCGTCCCTGCCCTTGCACTCGCAGCACCCAGCCACAGCCACAAGCGCCCACGCGTGGCGGAGCAGGAACCTGAGGGGGCCGTGACACGGGAGACAGCATGGGGACCTCGCACCAAAGCATTAGCAGCCATCGTGGACGAACTAATACAGTTCACACATACAACGGAGCAGGAGAAAGAGAAGCTCAACACGGCATACAAGGACCAAGAGGAACGCACCAGGAAGAAGACGGCTCAGGCGCTCCAAAACGCCCAAGCACAAGCTGACAGAGTCTTGGAGTCCACAAAGGCAGAGTATCGCCAGCAATTGGAGGAAGCCCAAGCCACACTCACCAATCTCCGAAATCGCGTTGTCAACCTGGAACTAGAGGTAGGAAACACGCAGGAACAGATGGATTTACTAGCCAGAGAGAAGACATACGCAGAAGAGAAGGCGCAGCGATTGGAGCAGCTCAACAAGGAGTACTTGGCACGATGCAAAGCGCTGGCCACGGAGCAGGCCCCAACCATGAAACAACCAACGCAGGCGGAGCATGAAAAACTGCGCTTAGAGCAGCTGGCAATTGATCAAGCTCGCGAGAACTTCGAAGTCAACAAGGTTGGCTGGACGCACTCCGCCACCCACGCCATAGCTTCCGTTGCATATCGGATCTTACGAGCTCAGCCACCTACAGAAGTAAATCCTCCTACCGATTTCATCAACGCCTGCATCGACGACGCCATGGCATTCCTCGAATTAGAGCACTCGGACAACGATTGGGAAGCCATGGAGCCAGGGAGTTACGAAGATCCGATACCAGCAACCATTACAGACAAGGGCAAGGGGGTGTATCAGTCACCACCACGAAGGGAATTGCCACCATCATCAGAGTTGGGGCAGGGATCAGGAGCATCACATCACGCAACGCCAGCAGCAGTCCTCCACGATCCTTCCGAGCACGTGGACATCCCCGAGCACCTCACAGACATCGAGGAGACGTCCCCGATATCACCACGCCCCCACGCATCCCCCTTGGGACAGCCAACCCTGCACTCAAACCCGGTAAATTCCCGACCTCAGTCCATTAAATTCCACAAGGATGCATTGAAACGCATAGAAGAGGAATATGACCTAGAGGAACAGGCTAGCGATGATAGCGAGGCTGAGGGAGAGTTAGCCACAGCAATAGCTCAAGTCACCAAATATTTCCAGGAAAATTCCGACTTAGCATCTCGATATACAGACCCCGAAGCTGACCACGTACAATGCCCGGCTTGCAACAAGGTTTTAGGAAAAACTGTGTTCGATGTGTATCAACACTCCGTGACTTCCCGAGCGAAGCATAGTCTAATTCATAGAGGTGTGGCTGCAGCTATAGCTAACCTGTACGGGGGTCAAGCTCCTCCTCGGCGCCAGGCCCAGCTTCCTCGAGAAACAACACGCCCCGACAGGAGACCCGCGCATCGCAGATCCAAGGCTTGAAGACCGGCGGCAATCTAGGGACAGATTGCAATCTCACAAAGATGGCAAAATGTTACCACACAAGTGGCGGCCCGAACTGAAGTCGAGGACGGCATCAACGGGCCACGACTCCCAGTCCCTACGGTCTCCAGGGACGGCCACCATAGTATAAAAGTCTAGGTTTTAGTCGCCAAAGCCCTCTCTGATTTCGTCTCTAAAACTAGGAGCTAGGTTGCAGACTCTCGCTAAGCCACGGCCGTGAGCGAGAGTCTATTTTGTACTCCTGAAACTCTGTTTCTTTGGACGACCTTTAATGGAAAAGACTCTGCCTTGCTAAAACTCTACTGTGTCCAGAACCCCCCTGCTTACTGCCATTGCTTCCTCTTGCTTCCTTCCTTCGCTGCCTTCTCTTCCGCCCTCCCTTGCATTCAACCCCTCCTCTTTTCCCTGAACCACGAAGTGCCTCCTCGCTACACACTGACTCCGCTGAATCCTGAAACACCAAGGACTTCCTACACTGTCTCTAGCTCCGAGGACCCCAAGGGACCAAGGACCCCTCGTCTCCTCGCTGAACTAACCCTAACGGTTGGAAGTCCGGCTCCCCTGATATCCGGTAAGGTGATCCGGATATACCCGCGCTCTGCTGGTTTTCACATATCAACCCACTTGTCCAAACTCGACCCCGTACACTTAGACTCTCCCCTGATCATTGCCTCCATAGGACCTCCACGGCTAACAAGTGTTCTCCCACTGCTTCCCTTAGACCCCAAGTTGGCAATCTGCCTCACTCCAAAGTTCCAACTATCACCTTACTCCCGATATTGTAACATCATAGCAGGTTGGCCACCAGGCAAACAAATAATTATTTATTTTGATAAAATAAGGTTTGCCTCTCAAAAATTGAGTTTCTCAAATTTTGTTTTCTAGCAAAAACAGTGAAAATAATCTTAAATGAATTACAAAATAACAAAACAACGCAATTTCTAATTTTATTTTTAATTTGTTTTTTTTTTTGTCTTCAAGATTTTCTGATTTTACGTTTTTATTTTATCACAATCACTGATTTGTGGCTCTTCAAGCAACCTTGAAGTTCCTCTGCATATTCAAAGTAACACTGAAGGTCATCACGTCATTACAGCAGTTGGAAGTCATAATCCGGACCGAGTTTAATGTTATTATAACCCCCGATTGATAAACTAAAAGAAGTGAAGAGTAGAGTCAATGAATGCTGTCACTCTGGTACTAAACGAAATGAAGAGGCCATTACCTGTAATGAATGCCCCAAACCGATGCACGTACCTAGCAAGGCAAGAGGTGATCTTTATGCAACTTGCTCAATGCAAACCATGTTTCAAAACACCAGGTAAGATACTTACACCATCTTCCCACATGAACAAGGCATGAAACTCAAAGTCTCTAACTTAGAGTCTAGACTGTGGAGTAACTTATGCATAGCTAGCCTGTTGTGAAACTAATTCTATACAACTACTAGGTCGACAATACATTCAGTTGATTACACTTTGTCAGCCTGCCAACCTGCAAGCATAATCAAATCATCAGGTAGCACCCGGAATGCCGCCATTCCACAGCTTGCTGGAGCCTGTCTGAGACCGTGCTCTGTGTCCACGGGATCCTCGTCCACTCTCTGGAGTCTGCACTCATGTGTGTGTGTGAGTTTTGATTGAAGTTAACTGCTTTAAGATAGAGATTTGCAGCTTTGCAGCTCTGGTGAGGATCCACCACCATGCTAGATCGAGTGTTCCGGGCTCACAAGTGGATTTCTGATCTTTACTAGATGGGGTACTAGATCTTCTAGTGTGTCCATACTCCGGTTATGACTGGATTTTCTTGCAGCTTGTGATTATGGAAATATTGTTGCTGTAAGTTACGTGTCGTAGTGCAGTGTTCCGTGTGTGTCAGAGCTTGAAAGGAGCTGGAATGCCGCTTCTTTAATTTCAAGAGAAGGTGCAGTGGGGGTGGTGAGAACCTATCATTCACTCGAAATGATATTCTATCGCAAGGAAAGTTATGGTGTGAGATAGCTAGTGGGTGCTTACTAATGGAGAAGTTTAGTTGTTTATTACTCCATTCTGAATCCGTGTGAGTTGGAGGAGACGTTGTTATTGAGGTGGTGCTAAGTTTTGGAGCTCTCTTACTAGTGCACTCATTGGTTGTGGACGAGCTTCTACTGTCTATGTGTAGACGGGATATGCAGTTGACTAGATTTTAAGTCTGTTGGGTTATGAGTTTTCTGCGGTTTTAGTGACGTGTATTCATGGTGAAGTAAGGTCAGTATTCGCAAGAGCTTGTTGAAGGAATCACATTCGTCTGCGGATGGAGGGAGGGAGGATTTTCTTTGCACCCTAGCATCGAACGACTTGTGCGCATGTCGGGCCCTGTATTTGTACCCAGTACAGCTGTGCGAAAGAGGTCTTGACGTTGTGATGCTGAGATGAGGATGGTGGAGAAGCACAAGAAAGCATCAATGAAGGAACTTGTCCAATGGCTGCTGACGACGTCCATGCTCCTGTCTGCGTCTGCATCACGTATGTGTTCAAATAATACGGGCACTTCATGTGAGAAAAGTGATGATGTACTGCTGGTTGAAGTGGACGGCAGCGCTATTCTGGCTACCACAGACGAGGCTTTTATATGCGCAACGCTGGACTGGTGGCCTCCTGACAAATGCGACTACGGAAGTTGTGCCTGGGGTCAAGTCTCGCTTCTTAACCTCGTAAGTCAAATTTCAGACGTTTTTTGAAATTTAAGGCATTGGCCATAGCCTCGCTCTGCTTGGTTTACATCCTAAATTTCTATCTGCTCCTACTGCTTGCATTGAAGAATTCAGTTACCAGCTTCTCAAATACCATTTGATTGATTGGAATCTACCAACGTTCTTGAACGAGAATGACAACTCTCACCACGTATGATGAAGTGTGCTGAATCTGCATATGCCCGCATCTGACTTCGCATCCACATTTACTACTTAGCAACATTTAATGACATTTGAGAAAGATCATCCCAATGCAGGGCAGCAGGAGAGAGTCGTGTAGATTTACTTTGATACAACATTAGCCAAAGTCGATGTTTTACTTGGGTTTCTGCAGCTCGTAAGGTGTACAAACGCTGCGTCACCTTCTCAGCAGAAACTTTAGGTGTCCTTGTAGCCGTTCCGGCAAGCAGCTAGTATTAGAAGCTGAAGCAAGTGTGGTGGCAGTCTCGAAGTGTGGGGTCCGATGAATAGATGGTACATGTTATTATTCTCCAGCTCTTATTAGTGAATTGCATGTTCTGCATATCATCCAGGATTAAATCGGTTTATCTCGTATCATTTATGATGTGCAGGATCTCTCTAATCCGTTACTTGAGAAGTCGCTCAAAGGTACAACATTCTTCACGTATTTTCTCCATTGTGGTTTTTATTTCTGGTGTATTGTTCTTCCCCTTCCAATCTCCCTTACCTATTGATAAAGCAAGGAAATGTTCTGATAACTTGAGCATACAGCATTATATCCTTTCCGAATCCGACTTGGAGGTACTTTGCAAGACCACATTGTCTACGACGTAGGATTGAATCCTACCCAGTCATGTCTGCCCATTGTGAAAGACGAGGCTTACATGTTTGGATTCCGGGAAGGATGTTTGTCGATGGGGCGATGGATTGCTCTCAACACGCTCTTCGCTAAAACCGGGTATGAGTTGAATGAATTGACTAGAATAGAGATTTGATTCAATGACACAACAGGCTCGATACAGAAGTAAGGCGTTGCTGGTGCATTAGCCCCTAGTCCAGGGTTTTAAGTTTCTGCCTCATTATGAAAGGAATGATGTATTTATACTCTTACGCCCATAAGTATCGAACTTAGTAAATTCTGTAAGTGTATAGATTATGGAAAGTCACGGGGTGATTTTTAATTGAACTAAATCGTAGGTAAGAACAAAACTGTACTCTAAGCCAACATAAAAATGACCCTAATTGTGGAACCTATTCATTAGTTTACCAGTCTGTGTAAGGAAATTAACTTGGTGCATATGTTTGCAGAACTCTGGTTGCTTTTGGTTTGAATGCTTTGTTCCGTCGCCCTAAAATAGGAGATGTCTGGGGTCCTTGGGATTCTTCTAATGCACGGGATTTTATCGAGTTTACAATTAACCAAGGCATTCAAGTAGAGGCATGGGAACTGGGTAAGCTAAGTGTTATAAATCAGTTTGCATATTGTTCACGACGTCCTTCCATGATGCAGATAGATAATTAGGAGAGATCAATACATGTCTTTGAAATCGGACCGGATCAAGTATATGTTGTTGTCAGCAATGTACAAAGGACACACACTGACTGAGTTGCAATTTCAGGGAACGAGCTTACGGCGTATGGAGTTGGGACGACCATTTCTCCAGAGCAATATGCACAAGACGTGAAAGAGCTGCGCTTGATAATAGACTCTCTTTATGAAGGTTTCCCCAGGAGGCCATTGCTGGTTGCCCCCGACGGATTTTTCAATCCCCAGTGGTTTACCGTATTCCTAAATGATTCAGGCCCCGGTATCGTGGACGTGGTAACGCGGCATATCTACAATCTAGGGCCAGGTCTGCTCGCTTGCTAGGGAAAATGAAGCATTGCTCAATTGATTCATCAAATTCAGTTTATCAGCTTGGAGAGTTTTCTGCATTGCAAAATATAGTGATGTCAATGTACTCTAGATTGAATAGCTCACGACCGAAAGGCTCGCAAGGTTATTACTGTATCATCATGGTGTCCGATGAAGCTGTTAACAGTTTGAAAATGCAATTTAATCAAGCTTTATCATATTGACGCAGGTGTTAGTACTGATCTGGTGGATAAGATACTCAATACTTCCTACTTGGACAACGAATTGGGTCACTTTCGAGCAGTTAGAGAGATTCTTCAAACAACGGCTCCTTGGGCATCATCTTGGGTGGGTGAAGCCGGGGGAGCATACAACAGTGGCCATCATCTTGTGACCGATGCATTTGTTTTCAGCTTCTGGTTAGTACATCTTCATTTCTTAAGAGGGTCGGATAGATCTTTCTGTACGTGAAAGACCGGAGAGATTTTATTCTCGTCGTCCTTGGATAGTTCAACAGGAATTCAGCATTGATCCCTATTCTGCGAATCATGTTTAACTTCCATGTTCCTTAGTGATCGGTCAAGTATGCGTGAGTTAATGTTTTGACCCGAGCTTTGTATGGTTCAACCTTAAGGCATAGAAATGAAATGTATTGTGCTGAGCAGGTACTTGGATCAATTAGGAATGGCTGCGTCGTTTGATAACAAAGCATACTGCCGTCAGAGTCTAATCGGCGGAAACTATGGTCTGCTCAACACCACCACTTTTCAACCCAATCCAGATATGTACAGGTGAGTTGATATAGTTTTCCCTGCCTGGTGAATGACTGACGCTTGCCTGTTTCCAATGTCAAAGAAATTCAATTGGCATTGGATTAGTTGCTGCGTGCACAACTACCTCAAAGCCAATGGAAGAGTGCCGATGAATATTCTAGCATAGTATTAGTTGCTGCGCAACAACTGGTTCGTAGCCAACGAAGATTGAAGATACTATCCATACTGTAGAATGGCAATCCTTCGATGGTTTGCTCTTCTCAAAACCTGTCGGTTGGGGACTAGAATTGAGCTTCTAACTGGTTTTGTGAAATTGACTGTAGTGCTCTATTATGGAAGCGTTTGATGGGGTCGAGAGTATTGGCAACAGCCATAGATGGATACCCGCAAATGAGAACCTACACACATTGCCAGCAAGGCACCACAACGGTATGAAACAGGCAAGACATTGTGATTTCTGCATGATTTGTGCTTGATGTCTGAGCTACATATCTGCATATTATCTAGGTAGAATCTGACACCAACAAATAGGATGGTGGTTTTGGAAGTGGTCGTGCTCCAGCTTAGATTGTTTTATGGAAGCGATCTGATGAAACTCAGGTTGCAATTAAACCACAGTGAACGTCATCCTCTCTTTCCATTCAATCTGACATCATGAGCACATGTTCCCTCCTGCAGGGTGGTCTTACACTACTCCTGATGAATCTATCGAATTCCACGGTGAATGTGGCTGTCAACCTCTTATCACATCCAAAAGCTGAAACGATGTCACATGGTGTCAAGAAATCGAAATATCAACTCATACCAAAGAAAAGCAAGGTCCTAAAACCACCAACAACAAGGTCCGAGTATCATTTATCTGCTCCATATCTGCATAGCCAAACTGTTATGCTAAACGGATCTCCCCTTGAGTTAACTCAGTCTGGAGACTATCCGAGTCTAGATCCAATTACGAAGGAGAATACTTCCCCGGTCTCAGTAGCACCTCTCTCCATTGTTTTCGTGGCATTGCCAGATGCACAAGTTCCAATCTGTGGTTTACAACGGAAGCAGTGATCGCAACACCACTATAGATCCCCCTATTTAGCCATGTTTCATTCATTGATTAATTTCTCAACCATTGTTCGAGTTCAATAAAGGATTATTCGGCTAATGTTGTTTGTCATTCGAAAGATAGGTGAAGAATTCGAAATCAGAATGCATTATTTCCTCAGTTACATACAGCTGCGATGACGATGCAAGAGTTCTAATTTTTTGCATGGAACGACACATTGGTTTGATTGGTTCTAAACATTAGAATCTTACGTCTCAACAAAACGCAGGTCTCTGTAGATGACTAGAAACTTCAAAAGAATGCTTCCCTACACAATCCTTTGGAACTCTTTTGAAATATTTAGATTTACTTTCGAAATCGTCTATGTAAAAATTTTAGTTATTTTACACAAATGTTTTCAACTTTTTATTTTTCATGTCTGTGCCTCTTCATATTCATGCAATATAATACATACAAAAGAATAATTATATTTTTATATATATTTATATATATATATATATATATATATATATATATATATATATATATATATATATATATATATATATATATATATATATATATATATACACACACATGTAGACATCTCTAACAAAAATATTAACTCCAATTTGTTTAAAAGCTAGCCTTCATACCTAGTTCCCCAAAATATTGTGGTACAATGAAACTGTGCTGCCAAGGAAAGAGGTGCACCTTCACGACAGTAGGCAAGTCCAAGATAGATAGATAAAAACTCCGGACCCCAAATAGGGCCGGCGTGAATACAGCGTCTATTTGTATGGTTAGCGAACCAATGCCCACCAGACAGAGGGCCACTAATACCAAACTACTCACCCCTTTCGGGAATAGACACTACAGTAACCGATAAGTAACGCGCTGTAACAAGGAAGAACTGAGAACTAAAACTAAGAACTAAAACTAGAGGCAAACTGAAAAGCAACTAGTCATTGGGGATGGGTTGGTTATTTTCTAGTCGACGTTTGTGGAGAAGGATAGAAGCGGCATGGTGTATAGCGATAGTGTTGATGTCTTTGAAAGTGCGGGAAATGGGAAGTTCTGGAATGTTGAATTTGGTGTGAAGAGAGGCCTTGGAGGGGGCATGCGTGGTACCGCGGGCCCCCGCGGTGAGGACAAGGAGGGGCTCAACTAACCATCCGCGGGAGATGATGTCATTGATGAGGGGTTGGTATTTGTGAATTTTCTTAGTGATGGATTGTTGGGAGAAGCGGTCGTTGGTGTATGTGAATTCGATGAATTGTACTGTTAAGGTAGGCGAGGGTTGAGAGGGGGGGGTGTGTTGGTATGGAAGACCTTTAATATAAAGTAAGTCTGGCTTGAGGCGGGCATTGCAGGAGCAGCGACTGTTGAGGCAAGTGCAGGGTAGAAGCCAAGGGGGGACTGTATTGTCTGGTTTAGAGTTGTTGAATGTGCCAGCATTCATGAGAGTGTAAGAGCGGGAGGCTTTATTGGAGAGAAGGAGGTTGCGGATTGCCCAGACTGCTTTGTTGTGGCGTTTGATTCGGAGGGCATGTATATGGTGATGAGTGCATTTGAGGAAGGTAAGTCCAACTACAAGCTAAGACGTAACAGTGATCCTTTGTACCAAACACGGAGACAACTTCAGGAGCCTGTCAAGAGCTGCCCACCTGGGGTCTCTTACAAGCAGAAAAACATATGGCTGCAAACGTTTGTCTAAGTGTCACTGAGTTTGAAAATGGCCCACGTAGCTGGAAACCTGTGACGAATTCCAACCAGCCTGCCATCACCAAAACTGAAGTTATTAGTAGAGATCACAGTGGAAGAAGCTGAAAACTTCCTCGAGCCTGTGAAATCTCAGGCCTGAGAATTTGAATGTGCCTGAAACCAACAGAAATTGTGAAATCTTGAGCTACAGCATAACAAACGTATGTGAATGAATGCATCGAACGAGGGTATTAATCTTTCCGGACTTATCGACACATACCGGTTAATGATTACTACTCTAGTCATTCGAGTGTAATGTCCAAGATGTATCTCCGCACTTATCTGCACTGTTGATCTCTATGCAACTGAAACTGTCTCCTTACGGCTCTGATTACTTATTTGTGAGAACATGCATCATATTATAAGGATTGATCAGGAATGAATACAAAGAGGAGCAAAAAGACACAAAATTCCAACATGAACGCGTCCTCTGCCCGTCATTTGATTCTCATCATGACATCGAATGCACCACATAAGCCAAAATCCCCAAGGAAAAACCAATAGCTAGCTGGGCAAGAAATCGAAATGCAGTAGAGATAAGAAAAGCATGAACATAAGATGCACACACATGCACGAAATCTTTCGGTCTAGTCACACATTGGGCAATTAATGATACAAATACAACTCATTCCATACTGCCCTGAGACGCAAGATAAATGTACATTTACAGCCCAACCAGAATTTTCTGGGATGAAGTTCGGGCATACAGAAAGGTCTCTAAATTGCAAAAATAACAACGTCAGCACTCGTAGGAGCGAACGCGAAGCGTGTGGTTCAAGTACAGTATGGAATTATCTACAAAAGAACGTGAAACTCACCATCTGAGTTTCTCAGAACGAGGTCTTTCACAGTTCGAGGATTTCACTCCGTCGAATCAGATGAACACAAGGCTCGTGGACATGTCCAAAACGAACGGGTCCAGAAACAGGCGCGCCAAGAAGTAAAATAGTACGCCAAATGAGATTGATATCGGCAGAGCAGGAAGTGCCCTTTGCCAGACCGCCAGCAATATCAGCGTCGCCCCTAGACCCGCCACGATGGCAAGGTAGCAAGCATACACAGTCATCAGGTCATACATGGCCGCCCGACCCACCAATACACTGTAGAAAACGAAGTCTCCCAACCCTAATTTAAGTCCCCCGGAGGTTCCGATCCCTGGTTCCTCGTTGTCCTCTTCAGCAGGTTGAGAAGTTCCATGCAGTCGCCGAGATCGATCATCTGCTTCTGCTTCTACTCGGTCAGATATTCCAGTACTTGCAGAGCTTTGAGCGTGCCGTTGCACCAAAGGAGCAGTATCATCATCCAAATGGGAATCCGAGACTTGATTCTCGTGCATCACGGTGGAGACAGCGTTCAGAGAGCCCGCTTCCCCAACAGGAGAAATCAATCGAGAGCCAAGAATTCCGACTTCGGGAACAGCAGGGACAAGAATTTGAGAATCACCCTCGCTTGAAATCAGAGTAGTCTCAGGATGTGCATTGCTTGCTGACCTTGAACTTTCTCCGAGCTCTGTATCCGGGCGTGCATTTGAGGCTTGCGAATTCCTCCTCCATCTCCTCACCCGGGTCGTCTGTGCATCCGACGATGGAGGGGGCATCTGCACTCCACTTGGATAATTAGGCCGAGCCTCATAAATAAGCGCCGGTATTTCTTCGTCCCGCTCTATCGCCATCTCCACAAGTAGGTTAAGTGGACCCCTCGGGGTCAACACAGCCACAACATCATAACCCGCCATCGCCAGGAGCAGAATCCATGTGGTCCACTCAGGGAGCTTCGTAAACCAAAAGGCCACGAGCGCTCCAATGACAACCAAATACCCTTGAGTAACCAAAATCGGCATTCGAGTGAAAAAAACAGCCGCAACACCAACGCTCGCGAAATTGATCGTGCATATCAAGAACGTCACAACGTCAACAGGAATCGAATACAATCTTATGAACTGCACGGCAACAATCCCGCCCATCCAAGCGAGCACCGTAAACGCCGACATTCCCATGTAAACCTTGAGACACCGAGTGCACCGGTAATAGAAGAGCGCAACCAGCATAAACGTCACCACCGTGACGATCAACACGAACACGATAGCGTTCAGCAACGCTCCCCCGAGCTTCTCCGAAAACGAATCCGACGCCTGCTCGTTGTACGCCATCATGGCAATGCTGGAAATCGGCTTGTCCTCCCCATGAGGATCCAAGATGTGAACCATCGACACCACAAGAAACATACATATCGACACAGGCGTGACGAGACTGATTATCTCCCCGCCTACAACATCCAGAATCCCCTTCTCCATCTTCTCCCCACGCTGATATTCAAACCACAATCGGAATCAAGTGAAACCCTAGCAATGCCAAATACGTTCCCTCAATCACTTCCGCAAACCCTAAATGGCGTGAACAGTGACGAAGAATTCATCCCCAAGCGGACCGGCCGAACATTACGAAACAAGAAACGAACGATCAGACCTCACCTCACCTCACCTCACCGCAGCAATTCAGCCGAACCTGATCATCGAACCGTTCGACACAGCTCGCGGAACAACACCAGGCACCAGCGCACGCCTCGCCCCGCCCCGCCACGGCGACCAATGGCTTTGGCCCTCCCTCCGATGGTGACCTGGCAAGCACGGCGGGGGCAGATGGCAATACTGGACGAGCATAGACAGTCCGTCGGAGTGTTTGATTGTGAGTGAATGAGTCGGTAGCGGTGGCTGAGTTGGACTGCGAGTGCGAGTGCGCGTTCTCTCCGTCGCCTTGGTCCGGCCTCTCGAGTCTCTAGCTCCCTTCGTTGCGGTTTCGCACACCTCCTTTGCTGATGGTTCCATGTACACCCGCTGCACATCCCTGACAACGTCCTGCACATCCCTGACAACGTCCTGCACATCCCTGACAACGTCCTGCACATCCCTGACAACGTCCTAACACTATAGCCCTCCTCCTTGCCTGTTTCTAATCTTAGGGGGTTGCGGCTCCTTTTAGCACATTTTAGTTTATTTTGGGATTTCTAGATCCCACATATAGCAACAAGATTTTATTAGTAAATTTGAGATAATTTGTACATTATTAAATTTAACTTCTAATATTTTTATCGATAATATAGTTATAGGGAGGCTTTTTGTACTCACCAATGGGTGTTCCGTTGAAGACCCGTCGTCATTAAACCAAAGGTACGGGTGTATAAAGCGACAATGGGCTTGTGTTATTTGTAACCCTAATCTTGTGAGGCTTCTCCACCTTTCTTGGATCTCTATTCCAATCACGTGGGTAATCAAACTTTTTTTGATCTTCGAATAGAGTAACCCTAAGTAACTTCTTGTTTGCACTCTGAATTTCCGCTTTAAGATAAAGGACATGATTCTTGTGGACACTCTAAATTCGTAAACTTCCTTAAAATTAAATCTACAAAATATAAGAGGAAGAGTGAGGAGAGAATCCCTCCTCACCTTCCCAAGTACTCCTAGCTTCTATTGCGGTTACTTCTCATTTACCACCCAACCCCCTAATTACCTCAACCTCCTAAAAAACTCCAACCTCTTTATCCCTAACTCTAACCGTAGTTAGCGTGGTAACCATAATTGGTTATGTTAAGAGTTTTACTTCTAACATTACCCCCTCCCTTTAGATCCATGTGTAGTGTGTGGGGCATGTGGATGGATCTGATGAAAGTCTATGACTGTTTGTGGAGCGTTCTTTACTTGGGAGGTTGGTTCCCACTAGTCTTCTTCGCGTCGATATCCCTTCTAGGATACTAAGTACTGTAGTTGGTTGGTCTTTCCTCTAAGACATGCATCTAGAATCCGATGCACTTCCTATTCAATGTCGCCGTCTGGGGTGATGATTGGAGGTGGTTTAGTCTATTTGCGCCCTGTGATAGTGTCTTGTCGATAGGGTTCTAATATTGCTACGTGGAAAACGTTGTGGATGCGTAGCCTGTGAGGTAGGTCCGTTAATTTCTCTATGATTGGGAATGTCCAAGGTACTTGGGGCCTAATTTCTGGGATGGTAGTGTCATGGCAATGTGCTCACTCCGGAGTAGTACATAATCCCCAATGTTGTGTGTTGGTTGTTGAGTAACGCGGAGATCATAGTTGCGTTTCGCCTGTTCTCTTTCTAGGTTGATCATGCTCTTGATCTCTTCGTGAACTTCTTGAAGTAAACGAATTTGGTCTTCGGCTGCTGAGACTGTGGACGTAGTTGGCTTGGTGAAGGACATTGTTGGATGGTAAGCATAAGTTGCATAAAATGTGGAATATCCTGTCCTAGAGTGGAGTGCGACGGTGCATTGTTGTAGGCAAATTCAGCTATTGGTAGCAAATCCGCCCAACCATCTTGTTGTTGTTTAATAAACATTCTGATTATTTGTTCAAGGCTTTGGTTCACCCGCTTGATTTGTCCGTCCGATTGCGGATGGAATGCTGTAGTTGGAGATGGTTGAATTTGTATTAATTGGTATAATCGTCGCATGAACTTTGATATAAAACTGGACCCCGATCTGAGATCATCTCTACTAATGTACCACATGTGGTGCTTCTAAACGTGTAGTAGATATAAGATGGGGTTCTGTTGGAGTCGATGGTCTGTGTAGCACGGATGAAGTGGGCGAGTTTGTGTTTTTGTCTACCACTACCATGATTGTATCATAGCCTCTGCTCTTGGGTAGTTTACGATAAAGTCTATGGATACCCTCTTCGAGGGTGCTTCAGCTGTTGGGATATGTTGAAGGAGTCCGTGTCGGGTGTGACGAGACGATTTTGAGCCCTGATATATGTCGCATCCGTCTACACAACGGTGGACATCATGGCCTTCTATTTAAGTTGTTTTTGCTACATTTGATGGTTTGAAAACTATCAAGTGATTGGATCCAAAGTATGCTAGTAGTGTACGGATAAAATATAGACTATCTAGAGGGAACTCCACAACACCTCTTAAATACAAGATTACTTTTATTGACAATCATTTAAAGTATCCTATGACAAGGCTTGTTGATAGAAATAACAATGTTAATGGAAATAAGAAAGTCATAGATTTATGAGAAGGCAAGTGCTTCAACAAACAACACATAAAAAAATATCTTGATATTAACATACAAAAGAAGACTATTATTTTGTTATGTATTTACATTATATTGCTTATAAAACAAAAGATGCAAATTCAAAAAATCTCTTGCAAATTGATGATATATTGAATGAGGAGCTTGTATGTTGCTCCATTTTCAACATTCAATTTATTGTGCTTGTCTTTATTTTATTTTTAAGAAAGGTAAAAATAGATGTCTTCACATTGTAAGTTGTAGTTCTTTGCTTTATTTCTACACATGTGATGTATTATATAAAGATGGTCGAGTTTGCTTTGCAATTGAGCGTGTCTTATGTGTTGTAGTGATTTTGTTGTTAAAACTTTCAAAATTAATGGAGATTAGACGAGGAGATTCTCCATGCTATAACCTTGGATGAAATTTAGATCAAATTTGATCAAATTGTAAGTTTTGATTTTGTGTTGAAAGGGATTTGATGTGTGATGAAAATTATTTGTCGTCATTGCAAAGTGTAGAAAGTGTTCATGAAATGTGTTCTCAACTTCTCATAGATTATTATGACTGCATTTTCCCATTGATTGGCTACTTATTGCAGTCTTTGCACATGATACTAAGCTGAGGGAGTGAGGGCTTCATGAGTGGTGAAGACATAGTGCAAGAAACTCAAGCATCTAAGTTTTCATAGGAAAATTTAGCATGAAATGGCTATGGGCAGAGGTTGGAAGAGGGATTAGGATTTGAGGATCGCATGGCACAATTTGAACGTGGGGCTAGAAGGAGGTATAAAAACCAAGCTCTCTACTACAAGTGAACTCACTAGTATTGCCAATCAGCCAACGAGGGAGACTTGTATGCGAGCGGAGAGCGGAGAGCGGAGAGCAGAGAGCGGAGATTTGGAGAGCGGAGAGCAGAAAATGAAGTCTGAAATCTAAAAACAGTACTTTATTTACTAAAATTAGACACTAAAATTAGAAAATTGGAATATTCTAAGAATGTTCTCCGACTGTTACCTATTAAAAGCGGAATTTAAGACCTATGACCGTGGAATTTTTTCAAATATTCAGGGAAATATATGACATTTTGATCCTATTACCGTTTTATTGTTTTAAATATTTTTGGTGGTGGATAGTAAATTTGACGCATTCCTGTGAATTTCTGCTTGTTATTGATCCCATCCCGTCTGATGAATGTTGGTGTCTGGTGCCATGTCCGTGATCTTAGGGCGCCAAGTCAATGCCTTAAGATATTTAAGTTCAAGGTGAGAGGAATGTCTTCTTCATTTCCGCATTCTTTTCGTTTTGTGTAAGGGACACTTCTGTTCTGTACCAATCCTCGATTATGGAGGACATTGAGGTGGTTGCTGTTTCCCTTGGTGATGTTCTGTGCCCTTTTCAACCTTACGTGGAGGTTGAGGGGGAAGACGAGCTATTTGGATGTGGCGAAGCACTTACTCTTCCGGAGGTCGTGGATGTTGGAGTGGAGTTGGGAACAGACCCTTCAGTGTTACGAGATCCTAGGGAGATCATAGTGGTTGAGGACGAGGTGGAGAAGCCGCTGGCAGCTCATGCATACTCTAAGGTTGGGAAGATCCCACCCGGGACTTATTCGAGGGACGCAGTTAAAGGGTCAAGTGGGAGTAGTCCATTATTGAAACGTCCCTACCTAGGTTTGGGAGTGCCCAAAATGGACAAGAATGTAGCTTCTCAAGTACAAGAGTCTGATATTGGTAGGTATGCTGAGCATGCAAAGGGCAAAACTAAACGCATTAAGTACAGAGAATGAAATAGCTATTTGCAGCAGTTTCTTGGTTGAATTAAAGTGATGATTTACCATAATATTTCCGTGCTTAACGGGGTGAAGGGTACAAGTGGTCGAATATAGTAATGTGACATGCATTGCATTATTAGTTGGACCAATTACTAGGCGTGTCAATCAATGTGAATAGTGGGACTCTATATATTAAAAAAAACAATACAAACATGTATTGCTAATTCGATACAGAGAATAATTCAAATAGCAACTACTTTGCAACCTAGTTGCCACCGTCCACGTGAAAGAACATGGACTAAAAGTAGCCTGCCCCCTAGTTTCTTGCTGAAGGGTGTGTCAGAATTCCGCTTTCGAGAAGTATCTTGACCTCGTTGAAGCTATAGGTAGGCGCGTGGATGAAAAGGTCATCGTCGGGATCGCGGTTGCAAACCTTCAATAGGATGAAATAAACGTGCTTACAGTAGGAGAATTGCACCCGCCCACGAAACTTAGTCATGGTCTTCCGAAATGCTGGGCAACTGCAACCAGGGTTGGAGCTGATGGTGATCTGGTAGTGAGAGACATTAGGTGGAATGCCGGAATCCAACCCTATGATGCAACCATGGCCAGGATGAGGTATCATGGTGACAGAACGGAGGCGAGCTCTCAGGGTGTCGGAGGAGCCCATGGAGAGTCGCTGCGGCGGATTAGGGCGAGTGGCAGTGCGCTTCACCATCTTCCCGTCTCTCTTGCCTGGGTAGCGGTCAGCATCTGCAGGAACTGGCAAGGAACTTAGATTTGCAGGTGGCGGAGCGGAGGAGAAGAGGCGACGTGGGGAGACCGGCTTCTTCTCCGGGAGCTGGAATCCAGCCGCCTCTAGTGCACGAATTTCTATGATGTTCAGGTTTGTCCCGAGCTTGACAGGCCAGACGGCTGAAATTGGAGGCATCTCCTGGGTTGCAGAGTACTTAGCAACCCACTTGCGCCTTGAGCCCTTCACGCACCTTTCGATGTCGTCTGAACAGAAGAAGAATTCCGTCCTCTCCGAAGTATTCCGGCGGATGTTGGTCCAAACTCCTGTGTAGGTTGGTGCAGCAGTAGCGTTCACGTTCCTCACAATTCTCTCCGTACATTTCTTCTTAGTGACAGCTCTCTGGGCCCAGCAGCACTTTGCAGAAGTCTTCAACAATCTTGCAATGTGCCATTCCTTGACGTCAACCTTGGACTCCTGAACTGCATTCACCTGGCGGATCCCGATCTCGTTTCGTGGGGTCTCTGGAATTGTCACGGCAACCTCTGTAGGAGACTGGCCTTCGTCGACCTGCGTGTCATCTTCGGTGTCATCCTCGACAATGATGGGCATCTGGGAGATGCGAGCTCTGACATTACGACCAGGTGCTTTTGGATGGGAGTAGTTTACCTTGTCCGGACGGTGAGATTCTTCCTCAGCTCCAAGGGGTAGGTCGGGCTTCCGCTTCATGGATCCGAACACTTCCTCTCCAGCTAGGCGTGGCAGACGTGTGCAGAACTCCTCTGCTCCAGGCATCTCTAACATGGGGTCTTTAAGCACATGCGGTCTCCCTGTCAACTTCGCTCTGCGCTCTGCCGCTCTTAGCTTCAGTTCCTTCTTGGATGGACCCGTCCCTCCAACTTCTCCTTTCAGAAACTGGTAGAAGTTGACAACTTGAAGAAATGCCCGAACATAGTCATCAACTGTAGCCACGTAGAGGTCGCCGCACTTGTTACCAGAGGACTGAAGCCATTTGCTGTGAACAGTTTCAGCAAGGTTACAGGTAGGCATTTCTGCGAGTTCGTCCTCAGTAAATTTCTGTACATCCAATGGCAGTACTGGTTAGACCTGGTTCGGCATTAAGAGCGGTGGGGGTAACTGCGAAGTAGAAAACCGAATGAATGAGTAAGGAAAAAAAAAGGTACCTCAGTCATAAAGCCACCCCACTGGCGAAATCTGAAGTGCCAGAAACAGAGCCAGAGCTCCAATCTAGCTAGGGCCTTCTCTGAGACAGCTCCAGTAGAAACCCACCAACCTTTGATTGCGAGGTAGAGAGTATCCGCCTCCTCCATTGTTTTCGCCGCCCGGTATTGCTGGCACATTTTCTTGTGTTGCTCCCACAGTTCTTCAGGGATGTACTTCTCAGTATTATTGACCATGGACTGCGTCCAATGAAATAGGCAGGTCCTCTCCCGATCCTCCATGCGGTCCTCCTTGTTCCCTGTCCCGTACACGATCCGTACTGCATTCCAGTTGGCCTGTGCGCTGTCCGCTATGAAGCCCTTGAAGTTTGGCGCTGCAACGCCATTTCTCTCCATGACAGCATTTAGGTTTCTCCAAAACAGGATCTGGGCATCGCAGTCCTCGGACATCATGTCACAGGTAGCAATCGTCATGACCCGGCAGTACGTGGAGTCGTACACGTGGCAGGCCAACGTGGTCCAATCGCGTATTCGCTTGACGTGGTCAAACATCACCCAGGCGTTGTCGAGATCACCGCCGGGCTGCATCCTGGACACGAGGTCGACACCGCTTCCGGGACCCACCTCCGACATCTTGAAGAGGAAGACCTTGTCCAGATCTTTTCCTTGGCCAGGGAATTTGTTCTCTTGGACATATGCCCAGAGACTGATTCCACGCAGCTTTGTTATGGCATCCATAACTCCATAATTCCTCAACTGACGGAATGACATTACCTTGTTGCGAATGTTCGGAGATGCCATGTCCTTGCACCTGTCAAGGACTGGAATAAGCTCCTCCATGGTGAGTTTCTTGGGAGGTGCATCCTCCGGCTGTAGCAAGTAATTCCCGATGAGAACCTTGCTCGCCTCCAGCACCACAGAGCTCTTCGTTGCTCCAGGTGTATTCTCGACCTGTTCTGAGATCAAACTATTGATCTCATCCTTTGAATCTCTGTAGTCGCCAACCTTAACAGGGTGATCGTGAGTTCCAAGATGGATACACGCCCTGGTTTGGTTGACTGTACCAGACACGTAAAAAATTCGGGCCCCACAGGTAGCAATGCAGGCGGGGGGTTCTTTGCATACCTTGCATACAACCGTGGAATCTTTTGGTGGTGGCAGGTTGACACTGAAGGCTTGAAGTGTGCAGCCGTCGAAGTCGGTCTCGTTCACATCACGAATCCGGGGGCGGCGTTCCAGGAATGGGCAGTCTTTGTTGATGCAGCGCAGCCATCCGACACAGGTGGAGGACCGGAAAGACAGCCCCAAGTCGTTGGTGATGTTGGTGGTGATGGTCTTCGTCCAGAAGTGGCCGTCGTATCGTTTGTCCATTCCTTGCATGGACTTTGCCTGCCACCGCGATGCTCCTAGTGCTGCAGGGGGTAATTCGAATAGAACTGGTCCATCAAAAACGGCAGGCAGGTACCCTACTCTCTCGTGACGCATTCTTGAGTAGTTTAGTTTTTTCAGAACGTTCTTACTACCAGGTCTCTCGGCAAGTTTGCGAAGTGAATCCACAATACTGATAGTACTATGCTCTGAATTTTGAGAGGAAGTGGAGCACTTTACAGGAGGCGGAACTGGGGGCCTAGACTCTGCAGCGTCTTCTGTGACAGGAGGGGACGACATAGGAGGACTAGTTTCTTCATCTGAAGAGAGGGAGATGACCGGAGTATGAAGAGTAGCATCCACGCCAGACTCTACCTTGACCTTCACGTGACGAGGAAGCGGAGTTTTGAACAGTGCAAGTAGAGGACCGACGGGAAGTAAGAATCTCAGTAGACGTCTGCATCTGCGACTCTGTAAGTCCATAAACTCTATATGTTCCAGGATACAAGCGCCAGTACAAAATTCCATCTTCACCCCTCTCGGACAACTGACCTAGAGTGTGAGTGACTTCAGTTGTTATCTCGTCAAAAATCTCCTCCTCGACCCTGATTGTATCCTCTCTAAAAGTGAATCTCATACTTAGGTGCTGGGAGGACAAGCTAACCATACCATCGGCAGTGGTCTGGAAAGAGACAGGGATTCCAAGGTCGTGAGCATAAAGGACGACTGAGCCTTGGACTTCCCGAGGAGCTGCGTACGCCATCGTGTAACGTAGAGTGTGGGGATATGACAGTAAACGATTGAAGGTGCACAACAATGAGAGACTGATGAGGTCGAGTACAATGATTATATACAGTTCTAGTTGTTCGTTAAGAAATGAATCTGAATCACGAGTAACGGTAGTTAGTTAGACTGTAACAAACAGAGTTAGTTATTCCTGGCGCCGTAATGAGAATTTAAGTACACTTATATTAACTCATGTCAATAGCACTTTAGATCGTGGTATGATTTTTTGTTGAAGACAGCATATCTAGGATTAGCTCTAGCCGTCTTTCATTCTGTAGTTCTGGCCAGGCTCTCTGTGATGGCTGACCCATTGTCACCCATTCTATTTTAGTGGAGATTTTATTGAATTTTCGATCAATTTTAATTATATTTATTCGCACATGTACTTTAATTCAAAATTCATATATCTGTATTTGTACAATGTCAGTGCCCATTTGTAGAGGTACATGTCTACATCTAAAAAAGAGAATATTTTTTAATAAGACATGCATTAAAGGCATCATTCAAATCTTTTAATTAATAGTGTGCTTTGATTTTTTCTCCATTTTAAAAGGTTGATAATTTGAACTGTGGAACTGTTATGGGCACTCCTAAAATAAAGAAGGTCGAAAATGTGTCAGTTGTCAAGATGCTATATCAACTTAGGGTTGTAACGAAATAGTTGTACGTTATAGGTATTTAAGCTGGGAGGAAGTTCTGAAGAGAGCCTTTATTTGAGAGAGTCCTCCCTTTGCTTAGACACATGAAGCAGAGTGGAGGGCCATCTCCCTCCACTTATGTTTCTCCAAAACGTAGAAGAAACCAGGTCGTACAGATTTTACGGATAGAAGAGCTAGGAAGAGGAAGGAGTCACGTAAGAAGGTAGAATGTAAACGTGACCATTTGAGAGCTCCCGTGAAAAGGAGAGGAGCAGGTTTGCCTGTAGCTTTAAAGTTCTGTAGCATTCGTAAACTCATCCTAGACTCTATTGTGGAGGAGGGGAAAGAGTTTATAGAGAATACCGTCGTCGAGAACCACGAGCAGGAACATGAGATACTCTTAAGTGGAGTTGAACGTGAGGCCATGACGGAAGAATTGGTTTTTAATTGTAGTCAAAGAGTAGTGTCACCGCAGCCGTCAATCAGATTCTATGACTCTTTAACAGGGGAGCCGTATTCTCAATTAAGCCCAAGTCTCAAGTCCGATGAGGGTAAGTATTACTATACCTTATGACTGCTGTGGATTCGTTATTTTAATTCAGTATTATAAAGAGACGATTCTTTACATATCGAAATTTTACTTGTATTATGAAAGAGGCAGGAGGGTATACATTAACTCACTCAGGTTCCGAAGAATTCACACATGTAAATTTTGAATGTATTTGCGAGGGTAACCAGAGGATAAGAGAAGATGATGATGCAAGTGGAGAGGAGGGTTCCGAACTGGACCATATGCGTTTGATTGCGAGGCGAGCAAGGTTCGATATTCTCAGAGCAGGGGAAGGGGGCGACGCAATGTCTGCAGCACACGAGCAGATGAGAGGAGACGAGCAGATGAGAGGAGAGGAAGAGGAGCAGGTTGGCGGTGAGGCCGTGGGGCAGGCTCCAGTCGATATGGCCGCGGGGGGAGCAGGGAGGTGGAGAAGAACAGCCTGAGCTGGCTGGGGATACAAGCGAGGACGAGGAGAGGACGGACAGGGACGTTGGAGACGAAGATCCCGAGGATGGAGACCAGGTACGAGGCTATGAGCTTGTGGAGAGGTAGAGAGAATCCCACGTGTTTGAATGATGAGGGTATTGAATGGGGTTTTGTGAGAATCTTTGGGTTTACTCAAATGTACGGACTTGGAGAAATGCTTTGTACTTTGTGATGTGGGTTTGTACCATTGGATTCTGTGATGTTTGGATTGTGGGCTGCGGGGTTTGTGTTCGGTTGTAGGATTCGTGTTTGTTGGTGATGGGGGATGCAGCTTGATGTGTGTGTTCGGTTATTTGCGGTTCGGTTGGGTTTTTGGGTTCTGGGTTGTGTGTCTTCGATGTGTGGGTTGTGGGTTGCTGCTGCTCGGGAGTTCTTTGGGGTTTGCGTGGGGGGTTTTTTTAAAACGCTGCTCAGCTCGTATTCGGCATTCCGAATGAAGCCACTATGTCAAGCTGTGCCGACATGCTTCAGGTTGTGTTGCTGGTTATGTGGGCTGGCCGGGCGCTTGAGCTTCGTTGGGTGGGGGTCGGATTGGGGATTCTGGGAGTTTTTGTTTTTTTTGGTTTTCTTTGAATTTGTTTATTAATTAAAAGGGAATTTGGTGTCAAATGATGGATGCGAATTTGAATGTTTTTTGAATAATTTCCGTATTAAAATGCTTTTTAAGTATTATTTAAAAAATAAAAATACCCGCGGACCTACTGTCGTCAACGACAGTAGGCCGCGAGGGTGGGGGTCGGATTGGGGATTCTGGGAGTTTTTTGTTTTTTTTGGTTTTCTTTGAATTTGTTTATTGATTAAAAGGGAATTTGGTGTCAAATGATGGATGCGAATTTGAATGTTTTTTTGATTAATTTCCGTATTTAAATGCTTTTTAAGTATTTTTTAAAAATAAAAATACCCGCGGACCTACTGTCGTCAACGACAGTAGGCCGCAAGGGTGGGGGTCGGATTGGGGATTCTGGGAGTTTTTTGATTTTTTTTTGTTTTCTTTGAATTTGTTTATTGATTAAAAGGGAATTTGGTTTCAAATGATGCATGCGAATTTGAATTTTTTTTGGATTAATTTCCGTATTTAAATGCTTTTTAAGTATTTTTTAAAAATAAAAATACCCGCGGACCTACTGTCGTCAACGACAGTAGGCCGCGAGGGTGGGGGTCGGATTGGGGATTCTGGGAGTTTCTTGTTTTTTTTTTGTTTTCTTTGAATTTGTTTATTAATTAAAAGGGAATTTGGTGTCAAATGATGGATGCGAATTTGAATTTATTTTTGATTAATTTCCGTATTCTAATGCTTTTAAGTAGAATTTAAAAAATAAAAAAACCCGCAAACCTACTGTCGTCAACGACAGTAGGCCGGGAGGCTGGGGGTCGGTTTGGGGATTCTGGGGGTTTTTTCCCTTTTTTTTTTTTCCTTTGAATATTCTGTTAACTTGAACGGCTATTCTTCACTAATTATTGATGCGAATGTGAATTTTGTTCATTGGTTTATGAATTTTAATGATTTTTTTGGTAAAATTGAAAAAATAAAAAATCCGCAAACCTACTGTCGTCAACGACAGTAGGCCGGGAGGGTGGGGGTCGGTTTGGGGATTTCGGGGGTTTTTTTCCTTTTTTATCTTTTCCTTTGAATATTTCTGTTCACTTGAAGGGCTTTTCCTCAGAAGTTCTTGATGCAAATGTGAATTTTTTTAATTGCTTTATGAATTTAAATGTTTTTTTTTATAAATTGAAAAAATAAGAAGCCCGCGGACCTACTGTCGTCAACGACAGTAGGCCGAGAGGGTGGGGGTCGGTTTGGGGATTTTGTGTGAGATTTTTTATTTTTTTTGTTTTCTTCGATTTTGTGTATAAATTAAAAGGGAATTCAGGTGACAAATGGGGATGCAAATTTTAAATTTCATTTCGATTAATTTCCGTATTTTAATGCTTTTTAAGTATAATTTTTTAAAAAAATTACCCGCGGACCTACTGTCGTCAACGACAGTAGGCCGCGAGGGTGGGGGTCGGTCTGGGGATTTTGGGAGTTTATTTATTTTTTTTTGGTTCTCTTTGAATTTGTGTATTAATTAAAAGGGATTACGGTGTGAATGAAAATGATGGATTGCAAATTTGAATTATTTCGATTTATTTCCGTATTTTAATTCTTTTTAAGTATAATTTATAAAAAAAAAACCCGCGGACCTACTGTCGTCAACGACAGTAGGCCGGGAGGGTGGGGGTCGGTTTGGGGATTTTGTGAGATTTTTTATTTTTTTGGTTCTCTTTGAATTTGTGTATAATTAAAAGGGATTACGGTGGTGTGAAAAATGATGGATGCAAATTTGAATTTATTTCGATTTATTTCCGTATTTTAATTCTTTTTAAGTATAATTTATAAAAAAAAAATACCCGCGGACCTACTGTCGTCAACGACAGTAGGCCGGGAGGGTGGGGGTCGGTTTGGGGATTTTGTGAGATTTTTTATTTTTTTTTGTTTTCTTCGATCTTGTGTATAAATTTAAAGGGAATTTGGTGACCAAATGATGGATGCAAATTTAAATTCATTTCGATTAATTTCCGTATTTTAATGCTTTTTAAGTATAATTTTTTAAAAAAAAATTACCCGCGGACCTACTGTCGTCGACGACAGTAGGCCGCGAGGGTGGGGGTCAGTCTGGGGATTTTGGGAGTTTTTTTATTTTTTTGGTTCTCTTTGAATTTGGTATAGACTTAAAAGGGAATTTGGTGTCAAATGATGCATGCGAATTTGAATTTTTTTTTTTGATTAATTTTCCGTATTTAAATGCTTTTTAAGTATTGGTTTGGGGGTCCATTTCGGGATTTCTGCAATTTTGGTTTTCGTATTTTCTTTCCTTTGAATTTTTGTTTTTAATAAGACGGATTGTGCTCACAAAGATATTATGAATCTCATGAGATTTCACGAGTTTTTTAAGGTTTATATGGGAGCCTTGTCGCGCTTGTGGTTTGTTTTTTCATATTTGCTGTTTCTTCTAATAATTATAACGATGTTTGTGATTTAAGGACTCTGATGGAGATCATCTGGGGAGCGAACGTCAAGACCCGACGCCAGCGGAAACTGAGGTATTTCATTCAATTTTCAATTTATATTGTTTTCTGATGTTTATGAATTTGAGTTCTATTCGGCTTATACCCATCTTTGTTTCCTACTCTTCTAGAATTTGAAGTTAATCCTCACTTCATTTCTTCTACTCTAGGTATCTTCCGATGCTCCTGAGATGTCCGCTACTTCCCCCATTTCTGTGATCAATGTTTCCGATCTTTCGGATTCATTTGATCAGTACTACTGTACCTGTGATGTAGCCAACCCTGTAGGTGTGGAAAGTGAACCTCTCGAGGTCCACTCTCCACAGTACATGCCTACCTCGCCAGTGTACATGCCTACCTCTCCAGTGTACATGCCTACATCCCGGTGTATGAGCCAACTTCCCCGGGCTATATGCCCACGTCTCCTCCACAGGGCTCTCCGCCGATGTCTCCACCCTCTCCTTCGTCGCCGATTAGAGTCAGGAGGCCAGCCCATGTCGTCTTTGCTCTGCCGGCAATTCTGCCGTGCCCTGTCCAACAGACCAGGCGATTTTGGAGGAGGCGCCGTCACTGGAACTGTAGACAGTCTAAGGAGTACTATAAACGATCCTCACGTAGATAGTTTTATCAATCACGATTGTTGATTGAGTTGTTAAAAGAGAGATGACAGTATGAAGATATATTGTTACTTTCTTTTACATACTTGTCTACTTTGCATGACTTTCTTCGATTGAACTTGTTTTCCTAATTTGCGCACCCCCTCGCAGGTTACGCAAACACAAGATGTGTTGGTGAAACCATCTTGTCCGATAAACTTGAAGACTGCTACGGAAGGGGAATTGGAACATCAATCCCAATACAAGATTGACTCCAACGCCGTCATCAACAAGCTCAGGATCAAGCCATCGCAGAAGTCCCGAATGACAGTTCCCCTGTGCAGGATGATCCCAATGGCAAAGGTTAGACCAGTTGGCGAAGTGGGGGTACAGCATTTGGAGCGGAGTTCGTGAAGGGGTATAGAGATGGCGACCGCGTCATGTACATCTCCATGTACAACAACGAAGAGCAGACAAGAGATGTTACGGATGATGTCATCGCTAGATGGAGCCCATTATGGAGGGACGCGAATGATGCCTTTGAATCTGAGCTTCAAAGTGACGAGGAGTGGGTCGCGATTCTCGGGGAAGATGTTTTTTGTCTGGGAAGGTAACCATCGCCTCTCAGCTGGCTTCGTCATATCAACAAGCATCATGCAGACGACCCGTCATGGCACATATCTGTGCACTGCATAGTCCTCGACCCCCGTGGCCATGTGGGCAATCTTCTTCACGCAATGCATGACATCAACTGGTAAGTACTTGTTCCATTTGTTCCTCTTATTCCATTTGTTACTTTATCTCATCTCCATTATTCATCATACGTAATGTGGTTTATTTTCAGGTCGACTGAGAATGACTACGTGAAGTAATCTCCCCGCCAAACTATTTCGAATCCGCTCTTTCGGAATGATGAAGCTGGAGGAATTTAAGACCTCCTCAGTCCTCAGGAGTATGACGCATGTCTGAAGAACACGCCACCTAATCCCTCCTGGTTTCCCTTGACAACTAAAGTTTTCATCGCATTTCTGTACCGAGTAAGTCCTACCTCCTCTCTCTATTTGCTTCTTATTTTTCAATACCCATGGAATTCCTAATGCTTACTTCTCTTTCTATATAGCGGGAACTCGCTGCGGCCTCCGATGAAGCAGCCTCTGCTTACCGCAAGAAGACACCCGAGAATGAGCAGTCTGCAAGTGCAGTTTGGGATGTCATGAATGAGGCAATGGATAGAATGGTCGAAGCCATCAAGAAGAAGGACTTTACAAGTACTTGGCTATCGCAATCCCAAGAATGGTGACGACTTCCTCAATGAGGTGACTCACTGGACATTGTTCGATTCACTGTTTCGTTTGACTTCATTAATTCTGTATAATCCCTTTTAAAATCTTCGGTGCTTCTTGCAGATCAATCGCCATTACAGTCTCAATAATAAGCCTGAGATGTCGCTCGAAAAGCTTCAGAGGTTTGTTCCAGCGGCCGTTGAGGCCAAATACAAGGCTCGTTGGTTGAAGTGGTGGAACTCATCCCCGAGTGCTCGAACGTCTTACAGATTTCTGCCATCTGAATTCAAAGACACCGAACTGGACCATGGTGAACAAAGCCTCATTCTGGGCTGGGTAAGTTCCATACGAAATCCTTTCCGATTCATTATTCCCTTGTTTTTTTACCGTAACCTTGGTTGCAACTTATATGATTTTTGTATTACAGTTGGAGGAAGCCGTCATTTACGAAGTCGAGGACATAATCACAAGGGAGAACCTCGACATCAATTGGATGGCATTTCCTGATGTCCAGCAGCCGGGCGATTTTGTCGAGAGTTCACGTATTCTCTTGTGGGACAAGGCCTTCCCTACGTTCATTGGAAAAAAGGCTGTTAACCACTTCGACAAGAAGTCCGACTTCGCAAAATTCCCTGGAACCGCTGAAGTTGTGAAGCGGGTACTTACCGGTACGTGAAGTAACTTAATCGCATTTCCATTTCATAATTTTCATTGCAAATACTTACCTTCTATATGTCTTTACCTTAGGTACTTCAAGCGAGCTTATTTTGAAGGGGGCCATCAGCGTTCAGCAGCTCCCCAAGTACTTCAAGCTTTGGACGCAGACAACATCGGACCATGTATGTACTCTCCCCAGCAGATAAAAAGGTACAAAGCTGCTCACCTGGATGCTGGATGCTGGTATCTTGATTGTATTGGTGGTTTCACTATTGACTCGGAGGCGGACGTCAAGATGCTACACGATGCCGGTGAGGTGGTGGTGGAAGCCTCCTTCGATGGTGCAGACAAAGACGAAGGACAGGAGGATCAATCTTCCGCTCCTCCACCAAAGAAAGGGAGAGGCGACTGAAATCTCTTCGTTCTAAGTCGAGGCATCACAGCAAACCGGTGCGGCGTCTTCCCAGCCAAAACAGAAGGAACCAGAGCCCTCTCCAGGTATTGTCGTTACGAAGCCTACTCCAGCTTCTTCGCCGGCTCCTTCCTCGATCAGTGCTTCCGAGGTCACCAGAAGTCTCCTCGAGCAGAGGAAAAGCCAAGACATTCCCACAGAGTACCTCTTCGGCTGGAACTCTCAATTCCTCTCAGGTTTATGTCATCACTCCTCTGTGCCTTTGGTTCTATCCCGACACAAGGAACTTGAAGACGTTGGTGGCGATCCCGAATGGAACAAGGCTCTAGACATCATTCGAATGGTATGATTCGTTATTTCATTCTTTCCCTTGAATTCTGATATTCTGTAATCCTTATATTTTCTAACTCTGATTTCTTGTTTATTCAAGTTTGGAGGAGGCCGCGACAGCCGAGTTCCTGAAGATGCCAACTGGAGAATCACTTGGGATTCGACTTGATCATTGCCGACATTCCTGAGAATCTTCCGGTCCCCACC
>MU104909.1:0-42682 GCA_014871385.1 Ceratodon purpureus | reverse complement strand
TTAAATTATCTGAGAAATAAAGGATTTTCAAACCCATCGAGCGGGGCGAGAAGGGTTTGAATAAGGGCGACGGGTCCGGTAGGACCGTTGCCCGTAAGTAATCTTAGGGTTCACTCAAAACAACGATCACGGGGTAACCGGGGTTGATGTCATTGGATTTTTGGTTTTATAGCCCCATATTCATACAAATAATATTATAATAAATAAATCTTAAATTTATCAAAAAAAAAAAATTAGTAAAAAAAAAAAAAAAAAAAAAACTACAATAATTCATTTATCAAAAAATATTCACTTTATCCAATCAATCAAATTGGTTTTTGATTATTAGAAAATAAGAAATCACGAGTATAATATTTAATTTTATAAATAAAATTATATATATTTTTATTGTAATATTTACTAATTAAATTCTTCGGTCTATAAAAATTTAAATAAATAAAATCAGTGAGTTCCAAGGTTCCAGCGGCTTCATTGTGACAGTTTCCTCCCGCCTTCATCAGGTGTGCACAGTCATCATGGAACGCAGCCGGGGGGGGGGGCAGGCTATGAATCAGCCCAGATTCAGGCCATGTGCACTCCCAACGATGCACCCTCATACCACCACCTCCTTTCCTTCCCCCCACCCTTCCCGGGTTTCCCGGGTCTCCTAGAATTGTAGGATTTGTTGGGAACGTCGGGACAAACATCCCCATGATAGGTTTCATAGCCAGGCCGGTTCATAGCCCCCCGTACCCCGTTCACAATGTGGAGCGCGCACATTCGATGGATGCCCAGGGGACAAAGCCAAATGGGATCGGAGGGTGCACCTCGGTCCGCCACCGGCCCGAGGGCCGGCCGTGACATCACAGTGCGTGGTGTACTCGTGACGTGTGCCGAGCCGGGTGCACTCCCAGAGCCCGAGGTCAGTGAGATATATTATAAAAGCTGTATGACCCGCCTCTCGTCCGAGTTAACCCCCCCTCGGATGTGGAGTCTTCGTGGAGACGCTCAGGGTGCACCGTCACCCACGATAATTGCGAACGCCGTTTTCCGTCTCCACAGTGGAACCCATGTTTCATTCGACCTACAGTCACCACACAATCCGAAGGGGTATCATGTGTTGGGGGGGGGGGCGGAGGTTCGGGGTCGCAATATCGTCAAGGGTTTAGCCGAAGTACAGACCCGTAGGACGTTCCGGAGCTCCAGAGCAGCGGCGAATACCGTAAGCCCCCCCCCCACCATCACCATCTCATGTGTTTCGGATTCCTTTCATGTTCATGTTTACCACGTCTCCCCGTGCACATTGATATCTCATGATCAAAAGCCTGCGGACGTACCAGGAGAGCAGGAGGATGTCACGAATAACAAGCGAAGCCACCGTCGAGGGACCGGCAGCGTGGGACTGCGAATCCTCGGATGAATCTGACGATCCCTTCCCCTGGGAGGCTCTCGACGCAGCTTACGATCGGTACCTGGAGCAGCTGACGTTTGTCCACGCGAATCACATGCTCCACCTCGACTGTTACTGCCACGAATACGTTTTCCCGGACAACGTGGATGACCTGTACAGCGACAACCTCTACGCCATCTCCTGGTTCTATCACGGATGTTATGATTTCGACACTTGGGAGGCCGGCTACGATGCCTGGTTGTACGAGGAAGCCTTCAGGGATCAAATCACCGCCACCGAAGCTGGGGGGCACGCATAAACCCACGCCCATCAGGGTGTTCGTTCTTGGGAGGGTTTAATTACCAGTTTAGGTCGTCGAGGGGTCGGGAGCACCATACGCGAGGTGGATCAGGGTTCGGGGGTCCGCCTCGAACGACCTACCCCCACGCCGTTCCCGGCCATCGTCACGTATCGAAATTAAGTGTGGTGTGTTAGGGGGGGGGGGGTTGTCGCAGCTCGTCCCCCGAACTGTCTACGTTCTTAGGACATCAATCATGAAATGGTTGTCATGCCCAGCTTCCGTCGATGTTCACCTTCTCAGATGTCCCAGGGCTATCAGTATACGGAGCCCTGGAATCTGGAATCCCGGGTGGGATGAAAATCATGAAATATTCCCAATGTTTTGGTAGAACTCACATCAATAACCAGGCCTTCCAAACACAAGAGTGCATCGGCCAAATGACGTGCAAATTGGGGACCCCAACCCATCTCACACGACGACTTGGCCCGGCGGCCCCTCGATGCAAAGAGGGGCGCGTAGTACCACAGCCCGGGCCGCCGTAAAAGTATCTCCCCCGCTTCTTCATCGACACCCTCCACCACCGGCGGCGGCTGCCGCAGATGCCCGCGGCAACAACTCCGTGTCGTCGCCGTCTACTTCTCGGGGGCGCACGGTCAGTTCAATTCGCACCCGTGGGCCATACCCACCGCAGCAGTCACGACCGAAAGTGAACCCACGTATGAATCTCGCGATAGCGATCGGAACCTCACCGGCGGTCGACATCATCGGTACGGGCCCCGGAGGCATCACCCTCGAAGCCCCGTCGCCGGCCCCCGCATAGCGATCACCCGTCCGCCCGTCTCGTCCGCCCGTCTCGTCCGCCCCCCTCTCGTCCGCCCCCCTCCCGTCCGCCGTCCCCTCCGTCCGCGCCCGGCTGCTCGTACGCGCCGCACCGACCGTATCCGCGCCCCGGACAACGCACGAAACGGCAATCAAAATCCACCCGACGAGGCCAGAAAGGAGAGGAGCGCGACCGCGGCGTCGAAGGACTGCGACCTTCCTGTACGGGAGCCCACGCGAGGACAGATCGTGCCGCAGACACGACCTTGCAGCACGGGCCATGCACCAAGGAGTCACACCAGAAGGGGTTGGTTGCACGGGTGCAGCGAAGGGGGCCGTGGGGGGGGGGGACACCGTCGCACCCGCGGAAGCACTGTGGTTACACCAGGGAATAGAGGTTCGGGGTTGCTGAGGTGGTGGGGGGAACACTGTCGGACCACTCCGACAAGAGGGTCCGGAGTCACCCACGCCCCTTTTCCCAAAAAACCGTCCGGGGACAGAAGATGGGGTGCCCCGGGGTCGACGCGGATCGTCCGCCGACGGTGCACATCTTAAGCGAGGTAGGTCTCCCCCGTCGCCTGCCAGAATGCGGGCAATGATATGATCCCTCACCGGGCTCCCCGAGCATTACCGCGAGCGATGGTCCGTCATCGAAAAGGGCTCATCCAGGCGAACGGCACCGAAATCGACACCCGTGCCAAACGCCGAGGTGGCGACCATGACGTCGTGTGGGCGGGCGGGTGTCGGGTTGCCAGGATTTAGGTGATCACCTGAATCCAACAACCGTCGTGGAAGATAGGCAATGCGAGCCCTGGCGGAGCGAAACCGATACGAATGTGGATGGATAGGACGGCTGCGACGACCGCGGTGGAGGAAGCTTCCGAGACTCCTCCAGTACTCAATGACGCAGAAACCATTCACCGGGCCAAGGAGTGCCACCCCCAAGCATTTAGGAGATCACCTAAATTATTCCGCGGCGATACGTGCCGGATGGCATTTCGGAGCCCTGGAACATATCACCATGACGCTCGCGATCGGTTGCCCGTACGTGCTCGGGATCGTACCGCGGGGATCCCGCAAATCCAAAACAAGCTAGACCACTCCTGGAAAGTCATCCTCCACGGCTCCACAATAAGGGTCCGCGCGAACATCATCGATTAGCAACGAGGACGGACACCCCACAATTTACGAATGATGTGCCAAGGGTCGGACCACGCGTGTACTCATGCGAAATCACAACGACCACCATTCCATACGCGGAGACCAGGGACGAGCTCCACCGGTTGCAAAGCTTTTATTTATCTATTTTTCCTCCCGCATCCCACAAGGATGCCGGTAACTGCACAAAATGGCTACGGACTTCGTGGACCTATCCAAAATTCAAACACCCGTCGAAAACTCCAAACGCGGTCGATGTGCCGATGACCGGTCCGACGCAACATTTACACGATCACCTCTATGTAGGTTTACTTCCGCATATGTACACGCTGGACAAATAACATGCACCAACTTACTAGTTCGGGGGGGGGGGGGGGAGTGCAACCCTACTCGGGAGCGACATGGCACGGTAAGATTATAAACATCATGACTTGGTCGGTACCCCGATTTAGCCGATCAGCGGGAGGGGGACCTTCAGGGACGACTCGGTTCGATGCCGGACACCGATTTGCACCATTTGAACACAGGTGGAAGCGAACCCACGTGTAAATCTGGCAGCAGCAAGAGCCTCACCGACAGCCAACGTCACCGGTGCACACACACAGAGAGAGAGAGGGGGGGGGGGGGGGCGCGGGGGAGGGGCGTCACTCCGAAAAGCCCGCGTCCAGCCCCCTGCAGAATGATCACCCCCTCAAAACCCTCCATTTTCGGTGCGGATACTCTTCATCTTGATCCCTCCAGATTGTCGACGTAGAGGGAGAACAGGTGGACGGCATTGTTTGTATGAGTTACGTGTGGCCGTCCCAACCAACTCGCGAAATCCTCTGCCCGGGCGCGTGGGCAATTGGACTCCGTCAACACGCGATCGTACTTCTCAGGATCCCTCCAGAGATGCCAACATGCAGGGACAATCTTATCCCTTCCGATGGAATCGCAAGTCGTTCCGAACGGCTCGGGGTGCATGCAACAACCTCCCAACATGTTGGGAAGGCCGCACCCATAACAACACGTAATCGTCTTGTCAAAAGTCGTCCGGTTCTCGCATCGAGTTTCGGCACCGCCGCCGGACGCGGAGTGCCCCTGTCCCAGACACCTGATACAACGACCCACAAGGCCGGGGCACCTCGACATGGCGTGCTCCGACCGCGACGCCGACCGTCCGTATGCGACGGTGCACAATACACACCTGCCCTTGGCCTCCGTCAGGAACTCGAGCACCGCCGAGGCCGACATGGATTCGAAGGCACGCCTCTCCAGGGTCCCGCTCGCCGACGCATGTGATAATGCACCCGGGAGGCGCATTCTTTTCGCCGGTGACCCGTCATCCACGGGCGGACTGCTGCTGGTATTGCCATCCGTGCCTCCCGTCAAGTCCATCTCTGATTGGCCCGCGCCCATGTTGGTGGAGCAGTCGCCAGTCTCCAAGGAATCGGTCGGATCCTCGCCGGATAGACCACGGAGACCGGCGGCCCTGGACTCGCACACATCACATGGCCGTGATCCGGAAACGAAGCAGTCCAACCCACTGCCGTCGACGCACTCCTGGAGCACCAGACGCCTGCACTTCGAGCCACCCAAATATTCGGCAAGCTCGGGCGAGGTCTCCGCCGTCGCTCGCCAGGACAGCGGCAAGAATATGATGTGCTTGCTTTCCAACCCGTCGCGGCCCCCCCGACCACTCTCCTGGGCGAGGTCGATCATCGAATAGGGCTCACCGACGTGCACGACGACGCGAACGGCACCCAGATCGACGCCCGTGCCAAACGCCCCCGTGGCGACCATGATGTCATCGGCCCCGCGCACCCACGAGTTGTGATTGGCGATCCTATCCGTCTCGCCCATCTGTCCGTGATAATACGTCGAACTGAAGCCCTGGTCGACGAGGTATTCGGACAACTTCTTGGTATCGTCACGATACCTACAGAAGACTATGCTCTTCGGGGGCCCGATCCCCGTAGCGCCCTGTAGCGCCCGTAGGAGGTCCCCCACCCTCACATTCATCGGGAGCCCGCCCTTCTCCACCCCGTAGGTCATGTTGGGACGATTCGTCGCACTCCGGATAACGGACGGTCGGACATTGAAAAACTCCCGCAGCTTCTCCTCCAGTTCCGAGGGCACCGTCGCCGATAGGAGGAGGAGGGGAACCGGAAGTACCCGGACGGCCCGCAGGTGCCGCATCGCCGGTCTCCACGCGGTCGCCGTCACCGCTACGTGGCACTCATCCACCACGATCCTCGCCAACCTATCCCCCCCGTGCAGCAGGGCGAGGTGATTTTGGAAGGCGGTCGAGCCACAGTGCTCCGCCGACGCGAGCAGGATGTCCGCCGAACCCAGGCACGCGGATTCGGATTCGGAATAGACCTGCACCGATACGTTCCCCTCCCGTGCACGGCGTTCCACCTCTTTCCTCAGGGCCACGAACGGGCAAATGACCACCGTGGTGTACCGTCCGGCTTCCAACAATGCGGGCAGGAGGAACAGGAGCGTCTTCCCTCCGCCGGTGGGCAGCACCACCAGGAGATCCTCCTCCCGCTGCAGTATCCGTTGCGTCGCGTCGGCCTGCTGCCATGACTTGAACTTGGTGTGGCCAAAGGCCAGCAATCCGCGCAGCGCCAACTCCGAACAGGCGAGGGATGGGAAGCCGGTGCCGACGTCCCCCCTGGCCTGCACCACCTTGACCTCGTGGTGGTGGTGGTGGTGGTGGTGGTGCACCTCCGCGCCCGTTGTCTGCAGCGTCAGTGGATCCTCCTCGGGTCGGACCCGCCGCCTGGATCGGATGCCCGAATCCTGCGCTCCGGGGGAAGGGGGAATTCGGCCCGGCTTATGTGGTCCCGCGGCGGCTCCCGGACGCGGAGGGAGATGGCTGCTTCCCGCGCCGCCCAATCCCAGGATCGTGTGCCACTGCTCCGAGACCTTCCGGTACTGCTGTAACTCGTCACGTCCGATGCTGGGGTGGTCGAAGTTCGATCGGCCGTAACGCTGACTCGCCACCCGTTGCGAGTGACCGGCTTGGCTATCCACGGCTCCGTTGGCCGTCAGTTCCGAAACGCTCGTGTATCCCAGAAATCTGTGCATCCAGGCAACCGCCATGTGCCGCCACGGACCGAGCGTGACCGAGACTTTCAGGTGGGTCAGGAACATTCGATCCATCCCCTTCGACAGTTCCCGGCTGGACATCGCCTGCCCTCCCTTCACGGCCAAGAGCTGACCGTATCGGGCCGTCGCATCCTCGGTGTGCAACACCCCGGAGGCGACAATCTCCATCTCCCGCACGTACGTGAGGTAGCTGACGAGCAGGACGGAGGTGCCCCTGTCGAGAAACCGGGCGACGGGTTGCTGCCTCCCCCGCTGGCCGTCCGCCTTCCCATAGAGGGTGAGGAGCATGACCAGGCCGTCCACATAATACACGCCGCGGGGTTGAGCCGTGGTGTTCCGCGTTCCGCACGCCAGGAGTTCCACACCGCGCGCCGGCTGCCCGGCCACGAGATGTACTATCGACAGGAGCTTCTGCAGCCACTTCCCGACCGTGTGCATCCATTCTTTCAGCGCATCCCGCCTCCATACGATTCGTCCGGCGCCGGTTTCATCCACCCTCTCCACGAAACGGGCGCACAGCCTGACATCCCCGACAATGTGACGGACGAGGTCGAGTGTATGGTCGGAACAACGGTTCCTCTTATTGGACACGAACCAGGCCCGTGCCTCGGTGTCCGACAGGTTATCCTCCAACGGTCCCCCGGATTTGCTGTGCAGTATGCCGGCCCTGTTGGAATCGTATGCGGGCATGTCCAAGAGGATGTCCCTCTTCAGCTCCCCGTCCAGCTCCCTGATGGTCTCGAGAACGAGGGTGGACACGCCCCGGATGCTCACCGTGGTGCCGTCCACGACCTGGTCATCCCCCACCCACACCACCTTGGGGAGCGTAGTGTCGTTCGCCGTGGCATGATTTACGATCCTCTTGGAATCCAGTATCGCGCCAAAAGGGGTCCGCTTGCCCTCCCGGACGAACAACAGGAGCCGCTCCTCCGCCTCGTCGGCGTCCCCCACCTCCACGACCGGAGCGTTGACGATCTTGTACAGCACCAGGGAGCGACACCAATACATCATCCTCGCAATGCGGTGGGTCACGTCATCAGGTGTCAGGGTCCGGCTGCTCTCTATCGCGACGAACACCACGAACCTGTACACCAGAAGAGACGTCACCGGGCATGTATGCGAGGGCCGCGTCGTGAGGAACAGGTCCTCCAAAACCCGGATACAATGGGATTTGGATTCCCCCAGTCGGTCCACCGCACGCTGCCCATCCCCCTCCGCAGCCTGTGCTCGCAGCCCATCCCACAGGGCCCGCAGGGATCCCCGCAGTACGTCGTCGCCCAAGGGAACCATGACTTTCAGGACGTCACCACCGTCCGTGTCGGAGGTACCGTCGGCGGCGTCGAGGGACCGCAGCAGGATGATGAGGAGGTGCGACATGGTGCCCACGTACTCCTCGCTCGATTGCTCCAACCTGTAAAAGGGAACTCTGCAGGTTTCGACTTCGCTCGTCGACTTCACCTTCTTGCGCAACAAGGATTCCGCGCTGCCGATGATCCGTTGGAAGTCCTTCATCAGCGAGCTACAAACTTCCCGCAGCCTGTCCGGGAAGAAACGGTCGTCGGCACCGTGCTTCGCCGACGCCCATGGACGCATGGCCTCCACATCGACGTCCATACCCAGGATGAAAGAGTCCCAGTTGAGTTGCTTCAACCACGGAGGCAGGAGCCTGGGGTCCCCGAACGATGGCACCGAAGCCGCAGCCTCCCGTTCCGCGGCATCCCTCGCGACGATATCGAGCAGACGGCCATCACCCGGGCCGTCCTGTCCCGGTGAAGTGGTCACGCCAAACCAGCTATTACTCCCCGGTCCCTGAGAAAGCCTCTGCACGGAGCACCTACCCATGCAACTGGTTCCGGCATCGGCGTGCTCCTCGCGGACGTGCCTCCTGAGGCGGTCCTCGCACTTGGCATAAAACGCACACGACGTGCACCTCCACCCGTGGTACACCGGCAACCCGTCGATGGGGACTTTCAGGTCGGTACTGCCCCTTGTGTAATACGGATCGAGACGCTCAAGATCTCCCTCGAGTTGGAAATGCAGAAGGTCCTGCCCGAGCAAGCCCGCATCCACCCTGCGTCTATGCCGCCTCGATGCATGTCCTCCGATCTCTCCGAATTCCACCCACGCTGCGCACGGACGACAAATGGCGATCCGTAGGACCTGGTTTATGACGAAATCCAAGTCGGAGCAGATGTACCGGTCCCGCGGGCCGTCACTGTCCGGGATGGCCACTGCATCGATGCCCGACGACGGCGGCCGAGGTTCCGAATCCGCAGCGCACTTCCTGCCGTGCATCTGCATCTTTCTTGCGCTCTTGTTCGCATACACCATGCAACGAGAACACGAGAAGAGTTGGTCCACCTCGGATCGGTGCAGCGTGATGATCTCCTCGAGTCCGGGGCCGCTCGACGACGGGTACTTGACGGTGCACTGCGGAGCGTGGGTCCTTCGATGGTTCTTCAGCTTCTCCGAGGAATCGAATGGCGGGTGTTCACAACTATCGCAGTTGTAGGACCTGGTCCCGGCCCCGGGTGGTGATCCAGCGAAGGGTGAAGCCATCAGTTCTAGCGTCCCGGAAGGCATGGTTGGTTCAGCCGTAGGCTATCGCCGTCTCCAACCGGATTACTTTGTCACCTCGTCCCACTGAAATCCCCCCACCACCGAGCGAGAGTATCCGTCAATTTCCGAGCAATGCAATGAGCGGAACGGGGGGCGGTCCGGGCCAAACTTCTGGTGGACGGAATCCTGGGAAAAGTGTCACTCTAGGTTGCCCGCCGTGGCGAACCCGAGCGGCGAGCACCGCTTCTAACGCGAGTCAGGAGCTTCTACTAGCGTCTTGGGGGGCGGTGGGGAGGGAATCCACTGCACATCTACCGAAGACACCGTGTGCAGCAGTAGACACGGCGCAGAATGCTGATCCTAGCACTCGGCCCTTCGACCACAGCGACTACAGGAAAATGGCAGACCACCCTGACATGGGAGGGAGATTCCAGCAATGAGGGGCAATGAGCGGTTCAGAGACGAGGAGATATGCACTGGTACTCACATGAGTCGGCCGAGAGGATCGACGTGCTCGCTCGCTCACCAACATTCCCAGTTGGGACGGGCCGCCATGGGTTTGAGAATCCGGTGAAGACAACCACAGTGGTTCGTTGGAATCAACCTGGGAGGTGCGGCAATTAGCGACGCTGCGCGGGACACTGGTGTGACACTGGTGTGACCTACACTGGTGTGACCGCCAGTGTAGTCTATGGGAATGGAGTGTGGGATACACTCCAAACCCATTCATAACGTCACATGGTGTGGAGGCGGCTGCCATTATGAAGGCGGGATTCCGAGGCCGTGCAGCGTTTCAAGGATAATTTACGGGAACCTCGACCAATCAAGGATGTCTTGCATCGGGAATGGCAGATTCCGGACAAGAAGTCATAAACTTGCGCCATCCGAAGTTAAATATAAAGAACTCACTCCATGACAAGATGGCAGTGTGCACCCTCCCAACCGGCAAGAAAAAGATGACTGGCGAATTTTCTTCGTCGCCACAGGCCGTGTCCGCACCTAGTACGGGGCTATCGGTTCGGGGACCACGGGGGGCGGACCACGGTGGACATTGTGTTAAATTTGGTGTGTGTGTGTGTGTGTGTGTGTTGGGGGGGGGGGGGGGGGGGGGGGGGTGATTATACATTTGTCGGACGTGCGCACGAAAATGGTTGCCGATGTAGCGCCGACAACACCACAAAGACCGTGGTTGGGTCCTAATTGGAGGCAAGGCTGCATCGTCACATGTGAGCATTGAGAAAGGTGGGATTCTACACGACGAAGTGCGGAGCCCCGAGGCATGATGTAAAGCCGAAAGTATACAATTGTATTTATTTCAATGCAAAACATGTCCACACAGATGTACAACTCCAGGGTCCTCTCGGCCAACATTCTAAGTGATACATCCCTCCAACCCCCCCACCCCACACACACAAAAAAGGATCACCCCTCACTAGTCGGTCAAATCCACGATGTCGGATGGCCACGGTGCCGCCGATGCTGGGTTCGAGGAGACAGATGCTGCCTGGCTCGGATTCTCTGGGAAGGCGGTGGGCTGTGTCAACCATCCGGAGAAGCACGCCGGCAGTGTCGCGCCAACGGGGGGCCGATGCCCCCTCCTCTTCGCACCCCTCGATGTCGATGCACCACGTGCTGATAACCCCACACGGGCCGGCACCTTTGCCTTCGGCCTGGGCCCCTTCCCTTCCAGCCACTCCCTTGTTTCCGGATAAAGCCTGTGTAGAAGTCGGCGCACTGCATCTACATGGAGTCCTTTTGCGTGGTAACTCTCTTCGCCGACTAACTCGCCACGAGAACCGAGCGCGCCCGATGGCGTTGCAGCCTCTCCTCTTGCGTTCACTGGCTTGGGATTCCGTTTTTTTTTCAGTGTTGCTTCCCCCGCGTCGTAGTGCCAACCCAAGGTTTGGTAGAAGAACTGCTTGCGTCCGGAATCAACGGGCTCGGGACCCGGATACATCAAACCCGCCGCTTCCATGATGGTCTCCGCACTGTCCAGCAAGCCCGCGTTCTCGATGAGGAGCTGGAGCTCCGACTTGTTATGAAGCCAGCTCCACTCGAGGGGTTTGCCGACAGAGTCCTCCAGTGGATAATTCGGCGGATAGTCCTCCGGATGGTGCACCCAGTTGTTGGGCATGTAATCCCGCAGGCCGAACGCAAGGTACAGACGGGGATGGAAAGGGGCCCGGCAGTTCGGACACTGCCGTCGCCCTATCATGTGCGGAATGATGCACTGGGGATGAAAGCGGTCTCGACACGATCCCACCTGGTAGCATCCCTCCGGCCCAAACCCATTCTGGCAGATGGAGCACAGACTTCCGTCCCTCACCATTTCGTGCGGTTCCGGCCACACCTTCACAAGTCCTTGCAGTTGGTCCAAGTTCCAGTTGTGATCCCGTCCGGGCACGAGCTCCCACCTGATGCTACCCTCGGGCCCCCCGGGTAAGTCCTCCCACCCCGGAGGGTACATGGACGATATGACCGGCCACGAGGTGAGCAGCAGGTTCCGCATCCTCCCACCCCGATTCCACTCCTCTTGGATCGCCTCGAACTCCAATTCGTATTGCCGCTTTCCCGCCATTGCACACATCGCCGTCACGCACATATCCTGCGTGGCCCGCACCGCATGCACCAGGCGTTCCCTGAGCATCTCGCATGTGCCCTCCAATGCCTTGACCTTGTCGACGCTTCTCCCACGTTCCTCGGCCCCGTGTTGTTTCGCGGCCCGAAGTCTCGCCTCCATACCCCCCGCTTCCTCCCGCAGCCTCCTGTTCTCGTCCTCCATCGCAGCAGCCTTCCCCCTCTCCGCCGTCACGTTGTCCGTCGCCGTCTGGAGCGCACGACGCGACTCCACGGCGTCCGCTTCGGCCGCCCTCGCCCTTTCGGAAGCCTCCTCCAATGCCACGCGCAGCTCCGGGGAGGTCGACCGGGCCACCCTCGCGCCTCCCTCCGGCGGGCTCCCCACACCCCCCGCCATCAAACGAGCCACCGTTGCCTCCGCTGCTTCGGCTCGACGCAGCGCATCATCCCTCCCCCGTTCCAGCGACACCATGTCCGGGAGGGGACCGCTCCGATCCCCTGCGTCGGGCATGCCGAGAACCGCCTGCAGCCTCCGTTCCAACCCAACTATGGTCCCTTCCAATCCGAGGACGTCCGCGTCGTGTTTTGCAAATGCGTCCTCCAACAGCCGCCGGATGACCGGGCCCGTTCGCAGGGCAGCCGTCGCCACCCCGAGCCTCCCACCGACTCCCACCGACTCTCCCGCCGACCCGTCGAATCCCCCCGTGCCGACCACCGCCCCGGCCAAGACGACGTCGTCCGGTCCGACGTCGGTGGGCACGGTCATCATAAGGACGTCGTCCCCGGAAATCCCGTCACCAGCCCCGGGCAGCCCCAATCCCGGTCCTGCCAGCCGATGTCCCCCGCCACTCATCACGAACTCGGTCGGATCTATTCGAGCTCCTTCCGCACTCCCGCCGGCGCCGGGCTCCATCCGCTCTCCCCGCCACCCGGCAGCGCCGGGTCCGACCGACACTCCATCCACCCGGTCATCGCGCGTCGGGCGGATGACTGTCCCCTGCGGTGCACTTTCGTCCCGGTCCCTTTCCACGTCCACCGGTATCTGCGCCCCCGGGGGGTCAACGGCTGCAGCGCCCGCCTCGAACCAACCATGGGGGGTCGGCGTATACGGAATCTCCACCGGCGTCTTCGCTGTGAGGGTCTCCCCCAGACACCCGAAGCGCCCGCCGCGGACGTCCCCCAGGGTAGACCAGTCGACCCTCTTCCCGAGCACATGCTCGGCGTACATCAAGGCCGCAATGCATCTGGGAATATTGTTCTTGGGCCACCTGGTAACGTTGGAGATCGCCGTCAAAATGCAGAAGAATCTCCACTTCACCTCCACGTCTTCGATGGTGGAGTACTTGGCAGCCTTCGCCCTGCAGTGTGATGCGTGGGAGGATTCCGGCCACAGCCGATCGATGTGCGCGAAGCCGACGAATTCCATGGCCTTCGCCGCGCTCCACGGCTCGGGCGCACCCTCCCAGCCGTCGTATGCCATCTTGGTCCTGTCGGCGAATATGTCGAGCTCCAAGGGGGCCGCCCTGCGCCGGGGTCTCTTGGGGGCGGACCCACCCGCGGGCCCTTTCATCCTTCTGCATGGAACGCTCGTGATCCCGCCACTCGCCATGCTAATTGCGCTGCGAAATCGCACCCTGCCCACAAATTGCCCGAACGAGGCAGACCTCCGAATCTGCTCGTACGCGGCGCATCATCGTTAACAATGATACTGTCATATTTCAGCTCCGTCGTGGCCGCCTAAACTCATGAAAGCCTAGACATGCGCCTCATTCAACAGGGTGCGGGTCGGTGGGAAAGAACGACGATGGAATCGTCGCCCAGCCCCGCACCCTAGCCGGACAGCACGTCACACGCTTTACGAGTGCTCGCACGTGGAATATGAAACGACGAGTGCACGACGGCTACGACGACGACGTACCGAATATGAAGGGCCCGCATGCAGGGGATCACGCCATCGGCCTCCACTCCTCACCCCGCTCGATCGTCCGACGTGCTCTCACGGAGGGGCGGGCTCCCGGGCCGCGAAAGCGGAGGACAGTGCGGTCCAAACGAGCATCCTGCGACGCTTTGCCACGATTCCTCCTCCTCGTCCGTCCGCCGCTCCCATTCTCGCACCGGCCCGACGTAATGCTGCGCGTGGCCCCCTCCCCTGCGACTCTCCCCTCGCACCCCCGACGTCGTGACACTGACGTTTGCGATTGCCCCAACCTCATGACGGAATAGAGAACCCTGTATGTGGATAGCCAGCATCGTACTGACGCACGATTATATTTAATCAAGATCCCAGTCATACAGTGATCATCCCCAGAAATAGCATAAAAAATTGAGCGACGCATAAATCCGCCGAAACCAATGATTATCACAATTCAACTCCCCAAAAACGTTCCATTCTCGAAAAATCACACGTGGTAAGTTGAACAGCACGTAAGTAAGCCCGGGATCCAGGGTGATGCATGGCCGGCCGGTAGACCGTATATCCCCTCATAGAAATGCTATTTACCGCAGTGGATTTACGTAACCCCCAAATTTTCGAGCAGGTCCAGATTAAATGATTTGTCCATCGTAGAGTTGCCCAATGTGAGCAAGATGCCCTCGTGTGGACTCGAGACTTTTCTCCGTACTATTAGGGTCTCAGAGCCCAATTTCATGCACCTTCCTCGAAACAAAATTTCGCATATTTCTGACTTTTTGGTAGAACCCAATACTTTGAGAGGACAGCTTCCCACAGTGCGTCACTTGCAGTGCGTGTAGGGCTGTCAGGAGGGAAATCTGAAGGGTGAAGACGGACATCCGTGGGGATGGGATGAATGTACTTACTGCTCCTTTGGGGGAAAAATCCGAAAATTAATAAAAAATAGTCTGAAAGTTAATTTTAAAATAAAAAACTAATTATGCAATTAAATTAATCATTGGAAATGATCCATTTATTTCTCATAAAATATGAGCAACATAAAGCAAACCCATCGAGCGGAGCGAGAAGGGTTTGACTAAGGGCGACGGGTCCGGTAGGACCCGTTGCCCGTTACGTCTTAGGGTTATCTCAAAACAACGAATGCGGGGTAGCTAGGGTTGATCTCATTGAGTTTTGGGTCATAGAGCCCCCATATTCATCCGGATGATGCTAATAAATTAATAAAACTCAAGCTTATCAAAATCAAAACTTTGGGATGCAAAAAGTCTTTTACACAAATTCATTCATCAAAAATATATTCACTTGATCCAATTAATCAAGTTAGTTAATTATTTTTAGAAAAATCATGAGTATATCAACTAAATTTAAAAATAAAAAAGAATAGATTCTTCAATCTGAAAATAAATTAATACAATCATCCAAAATATGTAAAACAAAAAATAAAGAGAGTTCCAAGGTTCTAGCTTCATTGTCGCAATTCCCTTCCCCATTCATCCGGTGAGTATACAATGAGGCTAATTTGCTACAGAATCTGCCTAAAATCCAGCCTGGTCAGGCTACACGCACGCCGAAGGACGCACTGCGAGAATACTACCTCGTACTTTGAAGAGACAAAGGGTACTGAGGGGAAATAACCCAAAGAACAATTTAAAACAAATAAAAATAAAAATATAAGGTATAAAATCTAAATAAATATACATTAATGAGAACCAAAACAAAACAAAACAAAACAAAACAAAACAAAACAAAACAAAACAAAACAAAACAAAACAAAACAAAACAAAACAAAACAAAACAAAACAAAACAAAACAAAACAAAACAAAACAAAACAAACCAAACCAAACCAAACCAAACCAAACCAAACCAAACCAAACCAACCAAACAAAACAAAACAAAACAAAACAAAACAAAACAAAACCAAACCAAACCAAACCAACCAAACAAAACCAAACCAAACCAACCAAACAAAACCAACCAAACCAAACAAAACCAAACCAAACAAAACCAAACCAAACCAAACCAAACCAAACCAAACCAAACCAAACCAAACCAAACCAAACCAAACCAAACCAAACCTGCATACAACATCGGAATCCCATCGCGAAGGTGAAGTCACAATGAAGCATTTAGGGCACAGCCACGAAGTTTTTTGGTACGGGATTTATTTCAAAGTCTAAAGGACGTCAGTATAAACCACAGTTAACCCCTAAATGTACTCACCTATGTCCAATTTTGGTAGTTTTGCAAAGATGCATTATAAAATGCATGTAATGTGATATCTATGACTGCTATCACTAATCTTTATTTATAAATTTTGAGACATAAAATAAAAAATGATTTTGTAATTCATTTACAAATAGGATATAGACAATAAGTGGATGACATTGGTTGTGATGGGTTATGATGTAGTACTTTGCATGTAGTGATTTTTGGAGATTTTTTGGATGCTTGATTTCATGAGTTTATTTTTTCAAGAACACTTTTAGACTAAGATCTTCAAAATTTTGGCTGAAACACTACAACACAAAATGATGCATAATTTCTTCCAAAATTGTTTCCTTTTCGATCAGATGACACATACAAGAAGCTAACTTCCCATAGAAAATTCAAGAAAGGGTTAATTGAGGGGTCCTTCAGGATAAAGTTCAGGGTATCCTCCACAAAATGTACCTGCCCCAGGATAAGTAAGTTCCAAACATCTTGGTCACACGATCATGTGGTCATTCTCTGACCTTCCTGGAAATCAATCCTGGTCCGGAGTTCATCATGTAGCCGTATAAAAAGTAATTCGATTACACGTGACCAGCACCGTCGATCTTCGATTTCACGACAAGAGCTCTTAGACATTGTGTCGGAGCCCAGGTGTGAAAATCCTACCTCTCCGTTCGACATGCGACATTGCAAACGAGGACTGCAAAATTTGGTTCAACAATACAAATAGATGTACACGGACATCCTTCTTTATTTACCGCCTGTACAAGCTTGTATCGTGTCGTGTAAGAGAAACTGGAGTGTACGTCAAAATTCCAACATCCCGGCCGATCCAGAAAGAAACGTCCATAACCAATATACACCATACGTAAAAGACCTGCCATTTGCTAGACTATGTACACGGTCGTGCCAAGGGGACACGGTGGGACACTGGGACGTACTCTCGCGCACAAGATAGCTAGAACGCCCTCGACCAGGCGGCATGAATTGTCCGCCTAACTCAGTACTATGCATTCTTCGAAGTCCCCCCCTTCTTTCCGAGCGTCGGTCTTCTTACTGCTGCCTTTGTACGTCCTTAATGTGGGAAGAGGATCCAGGTGAAGAAGTTCGGAGTACGGTACTGTACGATCGATCAGCCTTAAGCGCAGGGGTAAAGCATGTGTGGGGGGATCCACATTCTTGGGCTTGAATCGCGAATGGCCGGGACCTCGTGCGACCCTGCCATTCACCACCACTCCCAGACAATCAGGAGGCCGCTCACGAAGTGCCACCACCGCAAGCGGCCTCGCAACCTCCCCACGTTCGCGGCTCGGTCGAGGGAGCCTGCATCGATCTTCATGGCCTCTGCTTGTTGTTGCGCCCGTGCCCCTCATCATCACAGCTACATCTCCAGAAGGATCAGTCCCATAGTCCGACAAGTTCACAATCGCTTCACCCAGGCTCCCGTGTTCATTGTCGAAAGGAAGCTCACGACGGCGTTGAACTTCGCCGGCGATCCCCTGCTTGTCTTGGCCAGCCGTCTCCCCGCGGGCCTCCAACTGCAGAAGCGGTGGAAAGGGTCCAAAGTCCGAGTCGAGAGATATCACATCATCCCCAATATACTCTTCTTCGAGATCTCCAGCAACGTCAGTCGCAACAGCACGGCCCCTCCTCGCTGCAACCCCACGGCCCCTCCTCCCCGCAACACCGCGGCCCCTCCTCGGCCCTGCCACACCACGGCCCCTCCTTGCGACGCCGCGGCCCCTGCTCGCGATGCCACGGCGCCTCCTCGCAACGCCACGGCCCCTCCTCAGCCTAGGTTTGTCCTCCATCCCTCGTTCGGAATCCGAGAGCAAGATTGGGCTGAAGGGGTAACAATTGTCAGCTAGAGATACCACATCGTCTCCATCCATCTCATGCAGACAACAGAAAGACGTACTCCCCGCCGAGCAACCCCTCCCTGACCTGACTGCAGCGTCGATCCCGACTAGATCCTCAAACACCAAACCATCGCTCGAGAGCAGCGGTGCCGAACAAGCGAATACCGCTTCACTGTAGTCAGGGTCCAGGGAGGGTCGGACGGACAAGGCCGACATATGGACGGCTGGATTCGGCCCATCGTTGTCAGGGCCCCGATGGGGTCCCCGCAACTTGGACGAGTTAATCACGCGATGACTTCGAGGGTACGACACCACGACATCGGATGGTAACTTATAGGGAGTAGAACAGAATGTCAGAGTAGAACAGAATGTCAGAGCATAAAGTACCATTAAGTTAGTCACGAGATACTTTAAGAAATGGGGTCGGGGATAGGAAAGCACGTCAGGTATGGAAATGATGGCCGTCACGGAGTACACTTTTTTGGCCATGCACGCATGTGGCATCTCCAGATTCCCCAGCCGTCTTGGACGTACGCAATATTCTTCCCCCCCTCTTAATGACGACGATGCGGCCCTTCCCCCTCCACCCCCTCCCCCATTCGACCTGTCAGTGATTATTGAATATATCGAGGGAACCAGTGTCCCCAAATTTAATGCCCGCTCGGGAAAACTGTGATGTAAAAACTACACAACCGCCTGCTGTCGGAACATTGCATTCGTAGAACACTGGCCCATGGCATGGATGTGGGGTCCACCTTGGCATATGCAGATCGTGGAACACTATCTCCAATAACGCATCAGGGTTTCTGCCGTCAGTGGGCACCCTAATTGATACAGTCCCCCCCCCCCCCCCCAAAAAAAATAGATAAAAATAAACAAAATTGCGTTCTTGGGCACATTGTCACAACCCGCCGCTCCCGCTTCCTGGTTGCGGTCGTCGGTAATACACCCCTCCGAAGAAGTCACCGTCCCCATGGAACACATTCCGGCGAGATGCGGGGTAGAGTGCCCGCATTGAAGGATGAAATGAGGTCCGGATCGGTACATCCTCCCGTGGCATCCCCAGCGTTACGCACCGTCGCCGACGGTCGAGGTTTCAGCCCCATTCTAGACGAGGATTTTTCTCGAGAGGGGTGGCGGCACTTGGGCAAGACGGCTGCGATTGTGTGGTTCCTACTGGAAACACTGCCATCCCCTCCGAGTGACGTCCTCGTGACACTGAGCGCACTCCACCACCTCGGTCGGATACATTGTCACGTCCGAGGGACAGAAGCTGCTTTTCCGGTCCGCCGGTGCTCACCCATTCCATTGGGCAGATTCCGTTTCCACGAGGATGGGCCCCGAGTGTTCTAACACGGGTGATCCTACGTGGGGCGAGGTTCGGGGCACTGTGTCTGAAGTCCGGGGTGTCCCGTCAAGAGTGAAAAGTGACTCTGCTTCTCCGTTGCATGCAACAACCCATCGATGTAGTCGTGCAGAGTTAGAGCGGATGTTATGGAGTCCCAGAACATACGGGATCTTGAAGGGGTGGGTGCAAAGAGCATACACTACTACCGAACCAGTCGTTCTGTCCACGTCACGTGCATGGTGTTCTCACATGAGCTTCCGAAGATCCCGCTGCCTCGGGACCGACTCCTGGGGAGTTTTTCTCTTCCTTGATTTAGTTTTCGTAAGGTTTTTTGCAATGCGAACCACAACATTCTTCCTTCATTTGTACAAGATAGATGAATGAAGACAAAAGATTTTAGTAGCTCTTGTGTCTCCATGGCCCATGCTACATGGGATTTTGACATGGCACTTCGACGTGAACCCTCGCTGACACGGCGTGCCCTTATGGAATCCCTGATTCTCGTTAACGCATTTTCACCTTGATCCCGTACTGTCCTGAACCATCACCCGCATACAAGTGAAATTTGCGACGTCTTGGTAAAAAAAAAAAATCTCATTTCGGTACACCTCATTTCTGAGCATATTCCCTTTCCTTTCAAACTTATTTCAATCCACTCATAATCCCTTCATATTCTCTGTAATGGATTCACAAGATCCATTGCATTGCATCTAAAGTTCAAACCTGTAACCAATCGGTTATTTTCAGGTTATAATTTGTATGACTTTTCATAACTTAGCTACCACATTGCCTGGGCCTGTGTTTACAAGATGCCTCATGTCATAATAGTACCCATGCATCGCTTCTCCTTTCTGTATCTCAAGGGTAGCAACAGCCTAAATCAAATTCAGCTTTCTGTTCTCTCCCTACGGAGCTACTATCTGTGACCACGATCATTCCTCCATGTGCTTCGACTGCATAATCTAGACTCAGCTTAACTTTGTCTAGAACCGAACTATTACACCATTCACCATACACCAAGCGTAATAAACCAATTTAAACACAAGTTCAGAGAATTTCGGTGGACAGTTGGGGTCGTGCTCCAGAATTTATAACGGCACTGCCTCTCACCTGTGCCCGTGAACATCCAACATCAGAGAGGTCAGATATTCGTACACAAGGTGTCGACAAGACAGTGCAGCTTGCTATCGCTAACATCATAAAATCAAAAGCAACGAATCCCAACAATATATCAGGCAAACCATTATGCTGAGTGAAACCGCAATATTCATGTGAACCTGCTGGCTCGACGACGGTTGAGTGCATGCCATGGTTCTACAGTGCTCAAGCTCACGTCCCCTCGCAGTGAACCTCAACGAAGTATGTATTTGGCTGCGGAGTATACTGCACTAGGTGATGCATCTGGGATTGGTGAAAACAACCCTTTGCCTTGGTAGCTGGTGCATATATGTTCGTTTCCAGCCTCTAATTGGGCTCGAACGTGCTTACACTTTTGCAATCTCATGAGCTGATTTTTCTCGATCCTAAATGTTGAATCAGTACTAGATGATCCCAGTGGATATCATTTTGTAAATTATTTGCTCATCCCTGTACAGCTCAGAATCTGTGTCACCGATTTGGTGATCACCATCCCTACTACCTTTATGTTATATACAACTTAATGTATCTAGCTGCTGGGATATGCCACTTGATATCAATGTATCGTGGGTGTCATATTCGTGTAATCTCATTATGCGTTAAGCCACCTCAGCTCCTGGCTCAGAAAGGGTGGGCGGGTGGGTTTAATTAACAATTTTTATCATTGTCGACCCCCTGTCATAGACTGTACTGGTGTCTAATGTGCTTATGCAACCATTGATCCAACCATGCACTTTTATCCTCGTTTTGAGAACTTAATTGCCTCTGCGAGACCAGTTCCAAATCTCTCGCAATATTAAAGCGAAATTTTGAAAAAAAGAAAAAAGAAAAAAAGAAAACACCCGCCACCACCCCTGGTGCGGATATCCTCAGTAAGAGAGTACCTGGTGTACTCCCCTACTGAGGAGTACACCAGGCTCTTTACTTGTTCATTGCATTATTCGCAATGAAATTTCCTTTTTCTTGTTATTACCTTATGTATCAGTGTAATGTTCAGGTTTCGAATGCTGTGAAGTAACATTCGTACCTTTACGATTAGTTCCTGGAGATCAAATTTCAGGCCTGGGAAAGGGCTATCCATGAGGAACGCTGAAATCAATCGTCTAAGTCGAAGTGGTTTGAAACCATTCTTTACCATGGTCGAAATTAATATCTCGAGCTCTTGAGCTGCTGCTTCAATAGTGCTCGACAAATACAGTATCGGCACTGTTTGGGAGACGGCAATGTTATATGATTGCTTGATGGGCCTGTTGGAAGCAAACATGATATATTGCGTGTAATCAAAAGGTAGATTACGTCGCTTGTCGTATTTGCATGTTTGGTACTGTCCCGGAACTAAGTCCGAGATGGTCACATCTAGGTTCATGAAATGGGCTTGTATGCCCCTTGTAGGATCTTGTGGGTCATAACGTGACGTTTCACATTTGATTTCGAGAACATTCAATGGGTATACCCAAAATGGGTTATCCGCGACTCGGGGCTGCTCAGGTGATAGGAAACGCATGGGGTCCGGTGTATTGATCCAGCAGAGGTCATCAATGTACCTATATGCGTAGGCAAACTGCCTCATGAGATCAGCCCGTCCAAGCTTAGCTAATCGTTGCATAAAGGAAACCTCGTAATGGAGGAGGTACATATTGCACCACAAGGGGGAACATGAAAACCCCATAGGGATTCCAAGCTGTTGCCGCCACACTCTGTCACCCAATCCAACGTAACAGTGGGTAATTAACCATCTGTGCAAGGATATGAGTCTCTGCTCTGAGATACTAAACCAATCACCATACGTGGGTTTGGAACTACTCCATTTTGTGCTAGCTGCTTTTCCTTCCTGATCAACTCTCACCCATATGCTTGGGTTAGAGCGAGGGTGATCTTTCCGTGCCTGTCTAAAACCGATTCGTATGATATGAGATATGGCGTCGATAAGGTTGTCTTCCCCTTCTAATGGGATGGACTCATAGCATCTGGTAATGTCCGCAACGAATATGTTGTTGACTTTCTCAGGCATATTCAGGGCCATTTCGATGGCTGAATTCACTATCCAAAAGGTAGAAGTGTTGCATTTCATGAAGCTTGCATACCCAGTCTGGGTGTCGTTGGCCCATTCCTTGACCTGATCTAAAATGATCATCGTAGTAATAGTCAATAAGTGGCCAATATTAGAGTAAATCGTTTGGAACGCATTGGTGATCCATCGATATGTGTTCTTATGTTGTTTGTACGTAGACATAAGGTATGGTAGTGCCTCATAGGTCACACGCATTTCAGGTAATATCTGTGAAATTTCAGCTGAGTTTTGATATGCTACTGAAGCTGGTAGTAGCCATATCTTGTCTTCACGACAAGGGTGGAAATCAGCACCCATTAATCTTTCATAGGCTAGCAACCTTATGTGTTTTGCACACATAAAGCACGGATTATTTCCGGCTTTGTCCAACCCAGCACAATATAAGTGTTCCGTCAAAAATGCCACTTCATTTTTGACTGGTTGCATCTCAAGCAGATTCTTACCGGAAACTTTGAACCCGAATTTGTTCGTTTTGTATGCCTGTTTTAATCTGTCCAAACATGTGGCTCGCAGCCATTCCTTAGCCTGTACCATTGGAAAATTCATCGCTTCAAGATCCAGAATTGACGCACATTGCTCAAAGGCATCCAAAATTGTGGCCACACAGATTCCTAATGAAGTTTCCCGAAGTGGAATGTGATTAAGTCCTTTGGATATCGCATGTCTGAGTCCATGGTGTTGAACCACTGCTGTGTCCATTGTACGCACATGAATCTCTGCTGGTGCATAAATGCCACCTTCGGCAATAGTTGTAGAGTCCAGGAATGCTCGAAATCGAGAGATTTTCCCACAGACACAGTGGTCATTAGGGTCCAGCAAATGCATGAAGCTAAACGTCTTAAACACCACAGAGGGTTTGTAAAAGACTGTAGATAACGGTGCATGATATTGCCATGCAATCATGATATCTGATACCATTGGCACCATGTACTCAAAGTTGTATAGATGCAATACTTCTGCAAGTATATTCCGCAAATGTATCCATTCCATTGCCCTATTAGGGTATTTTAATACTATATACCCTATTGCTTTCCTTTTACTGCCTCTAATCAACACTGTTCGCCCTAGCACATCTTGGCCTAAGCTACGAGTTGCTTCTGAAACAAGACATACAAAATTTCACAGGGATATTAGTATCACTACATCTCGTCCTCAAAACTAAACATACGTCCCTTAGGAACTGTAGGCGGGATCTCTGTTATGGTGGCTCGTGCTACAGCATTGCTGCTCACGGTGTTGGTATTAGCACCAAACATGCCCATAATTGTTCTCTGGCCGGGCATTGGCAAGGCAGTGGCATTAAGCTCAGGCCTCATCTGCGTGGCTACTGGTGACGCCAAGTTAGCCGCATGCAGATTCTGCTGGTGGTATCCGGGTGCAGCATAGTTGCCCTGCTGGTTACGAGAACCAGTCCCGCCACTGTTGAAACCACCATAATTGCCGTGGAAATTTCCAGGATTTCCCCCAGTATGCCTATGGTATGCCTGGCCGGAGTTGTTCCAACCGCCACTGTTCGCGTTCCTCGCATTATTGCGGTAGTTACCGCGTCCGCGACCCCTTCCTCTGCTGTTGCGAAAACCACCACCACCTTCCTTGGCTGGTCCTGCATTCATGTTGAACTTCTGGCGTTTCCCAGCTGGTGCCTCTGTAGGCGTCAGCGGATTTTTCAACGAGAACTCAAGCGGTAGGAGAAGCCTCTCGACCTTGATCAATCCTGCGTGCTCAGGTATGTTGGGAAAAAGGCGTGCGTTGATATCAGCTGTAAGCTTGATCGCTCCATCCACAAGCCAACCACGACTATGCATAAAAAAGATGTGGCATTTGGTGGCCAAGCGTCCAGCACCTGCCAGCCATATCAGAAATGCCCCAAACTTGGAAATCAACGAAGGATAAGTGTTGTCCGGAAAGAAGCGTTCCAGGTGATTCACGATGAACCATACCGCGTGGTCAAACCAAATAATGGCTCCACTACACCCCGAAACTGCCATTTTGTGACAAACACAGCGTAGGTACGGTCTGGCACAGTTCCATAACTCGTTCGGAAACTTCCACGTGCGTTCTAGCGGGCTGAGGTCCTGCTTGATGTGTACACGTACGGAAGGTGTCGGACATTTGGTATACTCGTAAGATGACAACGGAAATGCTGATGGCATGGTGTATGCACTTGCGATGAAGTGTGTGTTGCTTTTAGCATTTTCCGCACATAAGTCCATTTCTACTGAGGTCAGGCCAGCCCAGATTCTCCACATATGAAATGGGATCGGTGCCAATAGATTAATGTTACCATTGGTCCATACACGATGGTTGATTCCCGGTAACATGTCCTCAACTGCGCGCGCAGGCGTCAGTGGTATGGCTAGCTTTTTGCCGGTGGCAATATTAGCTGCGCTGTCAATCGCTACTTGAGAGAGACTGATATTCTCCTGTAAATCCTCAAGTGCAGCCTTATGTGCCTCAGACACCTTTAAATTTTTAAGAAACGGATGGTTCAACGTAGTATCGTCCTTAGTTTCTGTTGGAGGCTGGTTCTGTTCTGTTACGTCATGAAACTCAGAGTTGGCAGCTCTTAAGGCCGCTTCAACTAGTGGAGTGTGCACTTCGGCCCATTCGAAATCCTCGTTATCCTTATGCACCATCATTCGTAAGCATCCCTTGAGTTCTTTCAATCGTTCCAGCGCCTTAGGGGCGTCGATATTTGCGAATTCAAAGATACGAGTCCATTGTCCGAGGTCCAATGTAATCAGCAAGAGAGGTTCACCGTCATCAGTCGGTGTGGCTGTCGCCTGTGCTGCGAGATCCGACGCTTGTATGTACGCGTGAATCTCCGACGGTTGAATTGCCGACAGTGTTGCTTGGACAGCTGGGATCGGTACTGGCAGCGGGTCGTTATAACCCATGGCGACTAGGTCAGGATGCCATACAGCAATCCTCTGTCGTGCCGCCTGCCATGTAGTAGATAGAGAGTTAGATATCGCAATTTGAAAGAAATATAAAATATGACGAAGGTTCACCACCTTCATGCGGATAGATTGAAAAAAATCTCATTTCGGTACACCTCATTTCTGAGCATATTCCCTTTCCTTTCAAACTTATTTCAATCCACTCATAATCCCTTCATATTCTCTGTAATGGATTCACAAGATCCATTGCATTGCATCTAAAGTTCAAACCTGTAACCAATCGGTTATTTTCAGGTTATAATTTGTATGACTTTTCATAACTTAGCTACCACATTGCCTGGGCCTGTGTTTACAAGATGCCTCATGTCATAATAGTACCCATGCATCGCTTCTCCTTTCTGTATCTCAAGGGTAGCAACAGCCTAAATCAAATTCAGCTTTCTGTTCTCTCCCTACGGAGCTACTATCTGTGACCACGATCATTCCTCCATGTGCTTCGACTGCATAATCTAGACTCAGCTTAACTTTGTCTAGAACCGAACTATTACACCATTCACCATACACCAAGCGTAATAAACCAATTTAAACACAAGTTCAGAGAATTTCGGTGGACAGTTGGGGTCGTGCTCCAGAATTTATAACGGCACTGCCTCTCACCTGTGCCCGTGAACATCCAACATCAGAGAGGTCAGATATTCGTACACAAGGTGTCGACAAGACAGTGCAGCTTGCTATCGCTAACATCATAAAATCAAAAGCAACGAATCCCAACAATATATCAGGCAAACCATTATGCTGAGTGAAACCGCAATATTCATGTGAACCTGCTGGCTCGACGACGGTTGAGTGCATGCCATGGTTCTACAGTGCTCAAGCTCACGTCCCCTCGCAGTGAACCTCAACGAAGTATGTATTTGGCTGCGGAGTATACTGCACTAGGTGATGCATCTGGGATTGGTGAAAACAACCCTTTGCCTTGGTAGCTGGTGCATATATGTTCGTTTCCAGCCTCTAATTGGGCTCGAACGTGCTTACACTTTTGCAATCTCATGAGCTGATTTTTCTCGATCCTAAATGTTGAATCAGTACTAGATGATCCCAGTGGATATCATTTTGTAAATTATTTGCTCATCCCTGTACAGCTCAGAATCTGTGTCACCGATTTGGTGATCACCATCCCTACTACCTTTATGTTATATACAACTTAATGTATCTAGCTGCTGGGATATGCCACTTGATATCAATGTATCGTGGGTGTCATATTCGTGTAATCTCATTATGCGTTAAGCCACCTCAGCTCCTGGCTCAGAAAGGGTGGGCGGGTGGGTTTAATTAACAATTTTTATCATTGTCGACCCCCTGTCATAGACTGTACTGGTGTCTAATGTGCTTATGCAACCATTGATCCAACCATGCACTTTTATCCTCGTTTTGAGAACTTAATTGCCTCTGCGAGACCAGTTCCAAATCTCTCGCAATATTAAAGCGAAATTTTGAAAAAAAGAAAAAAGAAAAAAAGAAAAAAGAAAAAAAGAAAACAAACAAAACAACGTTTACACAGTCACTTATTATTTCAAGAGCTGAAACGATGCATCCAATCTCTGGGATCGAGACGAGAGGAAAATGTGGTGTTCTCAGAGCGATAGATGTCATTAAAAAGTGGGGTGATCACAAAAACACCCCCGCTGTCCATGTTAGGCCGACTGCTGTGGATTCCGGAAAATACCATACTCACCTGCTCTGAGTCTGTATCGCGAGTTCTTGTAGGTCAGTGTTCCCATGAAGTCGCACAATGTGCAGGGCTTTTAAAAAAATGAATGCAATCCTCCCCCCTAATGCCACCACAGGAGCATCAAAATCTATAGTCTGGCTCGGGTCTCGAGACCTATAAAAGTCTCTGAAGGGCAGGATGAACACCGGAGAAAGCGCCACGGGGAGGGACATACCGGAGCGTAACATCGCGTGGGCCTATCACCCTGGGATGCTCATGGGCATCACAGCAATCTACGGAGACGGCGGCCCAAACTGTCTCGAGCAAGGAATCCAGCCAATGTCACGGTCCTCTCGTGTCCTCAGGCAAACCGCCCACTGTTCCGAAGGCCAATCTTTGTAATCCACTGCTGTCCATGCCTTCCCGAAGTGCGTAGCGTCGCGGACGGCGTAATCCCTTGCAGCCCGCAGTCAGACTTGCTCCACCCACTGCATGGCACTGGAGATGACGTACTCAGCAGTCCCGTTCTTCACACCCTCGATTTCCGACAACACCTGCCGGCGCATGTCTGAAACTTCGGCGTCCACATAGTCAAAGAACTGGTAAAATGCAAATTCCGCAAACACGGACAGAGCACGCACCATCCTCGTTCCACTGGTACACTCTTGGACCAACATTTCTGCACTGAGTCCGTACATGGGGCACGTCAACCGACGAAACGGGCCGTACTCAATCGTGAACAACACTCGTAACACACACAAGAACGGCGATGGCTTGATGCGGTCGTGACGAGACTCCCGCAGAACGCAGCGAACTTTCTCTGCTTCAAGGACTGGAATTCAAATCCCGTGTCAGCGTTCCTCGCACGTAACGGGGCTTCCGGATGCCAGCACGCGTCTTGCATAGGATAATGCCAAGAGAAAAAAAAAAAAAAAAAAAAGAATATGATACCGGTTGCATCATGGGAGCAGGAGGGCGGTACGTACCATCGTGGCTCCACGGCAAGGGCGGAACCCTGTAAAGTACCGCTTCGTTGGCAATCAGGATGCGCCAAAGTGGACACCAATCCCATATGATCTCCTCCCGAAGATTAGCGTTCATCAGTCGGAAGTCAAACCTCGCCTCGTTCGCTTGTTTCTCGCTCCTCGACAGCACCTCCTCGTTGTAGGCCACAGTATCCCGTTCGAATGTTTCAACGTCAAGGGTCCACTGCACGTACAGCCCCAAACCTTCCAAGTCCCCGTACGGAACTCCGTCCTCCACGCATTGCACCAAGTCTTCGATGGATGCAGTAGCCCCTTCCACCATGGCCTTGTGGAGAGTCCCATTCTTCTGCACGAACGAGACAACGAAGAATTCAGTGTTTTCTTCCGAAGACATGACAAAGAGAGGTCAACGTATACCGACGGCCATAACTTACAAGACGATGTTGAGGGACCGCAGAAGGATGTACACGTGGGGCTCACCTTCATGCGGGTCCACCAATATACAAGTCGCATCAGCGCATCTCTGAATCCGTCTTTGTGCACTTCTGTCTTCCAGATCCGAACAAATTCGTCGCCGGAGGAGCATTTCCAGTTCCATGGCAGTGTCACGGAGTCTCGGAACCGATGGAAGTGATATAAACCGGGCACGGGCGGTTCCTCGGGGCGGACCGGCGGAGTCAGCTCCCGGGACAGAAAAGCAGGGTCTCCCCTCGATGCCGCCACATGAGCTTCTTCCATGCCGAGCAGTACCTCACGTCGTCGTATGAAAGATTCCTCTCCCCGTCGATGGTAGGTGAACGGATGCGGTGACCCGAGACCCGAAGCCCAGTAACGCAGAAGTTCCTCGTTCTCCTCGAGGTTGTCATTCCACACCCTGATCTCGGAGATGCGCTCTGCCAACGATGGACTCGACCGCGGGATGATGGCTTCCACTACTGCTCCATGCTCCTGTGCTGCGCCCGCCCCTCCAACGGCGTGGGGGTCTGTTCCACGTCCATCTCCGGTGAACCCGATCCCCACTCCGTCCACTCCCCCCTCGGCCATGCCCTCCCGAATCGCCTCAACCTCCGGGCTGGACCGTCCCCCCGGGGTGTTTTCCTTCGGAGGGTCTGCAGAATTTGGGGGAGCTTCGCTCTTCTGGAGAAGCCCGCAATGCGTACACTTCCCCGTCGTGAAAGACGGTGTGCGGGGCGTACCATGTCCGTCGCATGCTGTCACGTACTGCGGTTCGCCCGCGTGTCCACCGGTCCCCGTTGTACTCCGTGTCCGAATCCGTGAGGGGGGGACCTTATCTCCCTCGCAGCACTTCTCCTTCTTCACCGATACCGAAGCGGCATGGATCCCTTGACGCTTCTTCCGCGACCCTGTTCGGACATCCGGGGTGGCGAGGCCGCAGATGATATCACCTGGAGGAGTAGACGGCGTTTGCGCTCCCCGGGCCGTGACATCTTCGTGCTTCGCCGCCCTACGCATCATTTCAGCCCTCACAGGAAAAGACTGGGGATACGGAAGCAAGAGCACGGGGTGACCATCACGGTTTCTTGCTCCGCTGCACCCACGGAGATACCTATGGTTGCTCAACATCCTCATGGTTGAAAACTTGTCATAACCACAGTATATACAGACAAAGAAACGGCGCTTCCCGTCCGGCTTCAGTTCACCCTTGCATTCCGTTGCAGCTTCTCGCATCAACTGCAGCACCCTCTCTTTGCTAGGGTATGTTATGTGGAAGGTCTTGCGGCCCAGGGTCACCTTCAAGGTGACGGGCTCCGCAACCGTCATGTCCTCCGGTGTTCCGGATTGGTCCCTAAAGAAGAAAAAGAGAACTCTCGATTTCCAGTGCAGTGGATTTATATTCATCTCCGATACACGACAATACAACCAATCGCACCCCAACACCTACAGAGAAGAAAGGACGATACATGGGATTCGGTGTCTCACCTGATCGAGAAATATCGGCGGCGGTCTGGAAGGCGTTGGTCACTTCAGCTCCGGAACACTGCTGTGCTGCCCTGCACAGTGAATCATCGAAGGCTTTGTTCAGCACATGATAGTGCCTGTGGCGTCTTGTATGGACGGAGTCCGTTCTTGCAATGCAATCCACATCACTTGCAGAATATACGGCAAAGGGCTGCGATTCAGGGCACAGAAATTCGGTGGCCACCGAGTTACATGGAAGAGGTGGTATGATCATCACATACCCAGCATGGCTATGTCGAGAGAGAGAGAAATAGTCGTCGTGAACAGACACGGCCAGGGCTAAAGCTACCGCTGCTCCGCGGGACTTGCCGTGGTTCAGCCTGGCCACCCACACCATTCTCCGGCCCGTTGCACGATTGCAGTAAACAGCCACACCAAATGCCACGAAGCTGCCAATCGCCGATCCGTGTCTCAAACTAGAATCTCTATTGAAACCCAAACTTTTGACAACTGCTCTACCGGTGCTGAGCCCGGAAAAACTGCATCAAATAGCATGGTTCAAGGTATCGACACCGGTACATCATTGAGGACACCTTGGTATGCCCCCGTGCACAACCCCGGAGAACGCAACACATACTGATGGAGAAAGTCCACGGACCTGCTCCGCTGCAGTTCGCACTAGTTGTTGCATTCCCCGCACGCCCGGACGCTTCTGGGTATTTGCGAGGATGGGTCCACGGACGCGGAGGGCTTCATCGCGGAGTGCAGTGTAGAGTTGGCTCTTCAGACCTAGTTGTGCATCACGACACCGGATCACATGCTGTCCGGCATCTGTCAAGGACTGCAACCAAAGAATCACCACATTGATGCTCCGGGAAATGTATCGGAGGGAAAGAGCGTCGATCAGCGAGCATGCATACTGGATAGCGATCACATGCTACACAACAATGAGACGAGATGTAGACGGTGCTGGTGACTTCAGCCCCGGCCGGAACACTGCCACACTACCCTGCATAGTGGGGGGCATCGTACCTGAGTATCTTGGCATCTCAATGCCTGCTCGGAGGTTGCAACCGGGCCCTCATAAAAATTCCGCTCGCAGTCAAACTCTTGGTTGCGATGCACGGATTCGCTCCACGAAACACGCTGGAAAGGCCCAGCACATACTAACCTTGTAAACTGGGTCCAAGGCAGGGTAACCAAACAACCCAAAAGGAAAATACACAGACGAAGTGGAGTCCGCACCGGGGGCTCGACAAAACAGCGATCACGTAAGACACGTTAAGCACTACGCTGATATTCCCTTTGGGAATCCTGCGCTCCAATATCCCGTTACAGCACCCGGGGGAGCGTAGACCATCCCCTCGAGCGCGGTAACAGTAACGAGCATGGGGTTACTCACACGGTCCAGTCACCAGTGCGCAACCCCTTACGGCTTAGGTTTAGGACGAGGTCATTAACGTTGACATGAGATGTTGTAATAGTCTGAGCTGTGAGGGCTTTCTTTATGAGACCCTGAGCAGTACAGCTGGGGAGAGTGATGAAAACGTACCTTGAATAGGAGCATTGTGTATGTCCAATTGAGTTGCAAGGCACTTAGTCCAAAACGATCCCTGGCAACAAGTCTCAACAATCATCGAATCAATAGGTCAGTTTTTTACGTCGTTCGCAGGTTATCGATTAGAACACAAATAAACTTGGTTCATACAAATGGCTGAAAGAGGGAAAGTATAAACACTTTTTTTTGGGGGGGGGGGGGGGGGGGGGGGGGGGGTTTTGTCAATGTAACACTGTCCAGAAACAAACGAATGGAGAAAAAAAGCTTATACATACATATATGCATATATGTATGGAAAGAAAATGCGAATATATATAAGTGAATCTCGAAAGAAAGAGGAAAGAACGATATGGAAGATCTATATAAGAAAGAATTATCAAATCATTTATAAAAGGGAATAACGGAAATGAGGGGATTGAGGGGGCGAAATATGAATATTGAAAGAGAGAACTGAAATGAAAAACGACGGAATTAAGATGAAAAGCTAAATATATAAATTAATAATGAAAATCATATCGGGGTTGCAATGTAACAATTTGAAAAACTAAACTAATAAAGAAATACAATGTATATATATATATATATATATATATATATATATATATATATGCACTCGTGTACATACATATACGTACAAGAAACGGAGAATTAATAGTGGTGGATTCGTAAAGAAGAGAGGGAAGAACAAAAGTTCGGGGAAATAAACCTGGTGCGAGGAAGGGGTAATAGAGCAAGCTCTCGGGTGAATTACTGGGAGACGGAAGGGATGAAGTAAGCAAAATCAAGAAAGGGAGATAAATCACACCAAAGTTAAGGACAATGAACCTTATATGTTCGGAAAGGAAAATGAAATATGAATGGTTCTGTTCCCACACTTCTGTCTCTTCTGTCACCAGGATAAAGCTTGCCTATTCGTGGGGATATTATATTCATAATATGATCATCAAAGTACACGTTGAAAGCAAAAACTGCAATGTAGAATGCCAAACTCTTGTGCATGTACGACGTTCCGATTACGATGCTAAGGTAAATCAATCCTGTCTTCCAACATATACACGTTTCACATAGTACGAGAAGTGAAGATGAACGAAAATTTCAACATGTAATATTACATATGCATGCATATACGACCTAGAAAGAATACAGGGGTTGTACTCTCAGAAGCAGATGTGAGTATACCCTGAAAACTTGTGAAGTCATACTGATGGAACTTTTCGTCACGCAAGACGTTTCTTATGATTGTGTTGAATGCCAAACGAAATCTGTTCGAGGCCTACACATGAATTATCCACAGAACGTTGTTCAATGTAATTTAATGTTTTTAAAATATCTGTAAAAAGAAACTAGTTCACACGTACACAGCGTGCATGTATGGTATTTGGCACTTTCTCCAAGGTGCCCTTCTTTGAAGCACGGGTGCGTCTCCGAGCTGGTGGGGGGGGGAAACCATTCATCAACATGTCACCGTCGTCTTCTACGCCGAGGTTTTTGGGACGCAGGGGCCGAAAGGGGGCTTTAAACTGCGTATCCCTCTCAGCCTCGTTTATCTCTCTGGCAAACAGGGCCAATATCCCTGCGTTCATTAAATGTGGCGGGAATTCCCCAAGGTAACCGCGTCTCAACTCCACCTCCCCCTTGTTTTGGGTTCGAAACTAGCACATAGGCAAACGTGGTAAGGGAAAACAACGTCAGACACTGAAGAACCTCTCAACGTCACGAAGTCGGTGCCCATTCGCATACACCGGAACCAGCGTTTCAGACAGATCACAAATAACACGACGCACAGAATTCAGTGGAGTTCAAATGGAAGTTCACTAACCTTCATGTACAGCATGATGTTGCGGATGGTTAACTGTCCACATTCGTCCTTGCCCGCCTGCTGGAACACGTCCACCGACTCAACATCCTGTACAGAGTATCCCTCAACCCCTAGCAGGTGTTGCCATGCAGCGCACACGACCCTCACAAACCCAATGTGTTCCCCTCTCGGATGATGGAGCTGGCCCTTGAAGGAGTCCAGATGCATGATACGGTTCCGCTGGAACACCAGCACTGACCAATGCCCATCCGAAACCCAAGGTAAAATGAGATCCTCAACCTGCTCGACCTGAACCCCTGGAGGTGGCTGCAGGAAATCCCTTGCAAGTTTCTCCAGTCCACACCCACTCCTCGTGAAAGCCGTCACACCGCCGACGACGTAGGAGCTCACAATGTGAACTTTCCGGCGATGGCATTCTGCATATGAAAGATACACACGGGACAGAACAAAATCCATGATGTCGTTCCCAAGGCGGGTATCCGGATATTTCAAGTCCCGTATATCCTTATCCTTGACTTCGATCTCCTTCTCGTATTGGTTGTACAACACCGTGACTGGTTTCGTAATTGTCCCAATCCCCTTGGACGGTACCGCTTTCAGCAACTTTTCAATCCCGAGTTCTACATATGCTTCGGACAGGGGAGATACTACCGGCGGGCTTGCATCTAGAACTCGCCACAGAGGAGACGTACCGTCAAAAGCCGCGTTCGTGACACAGTCTGGCTGGACCTCCTTGTCCACTGCGTGTTTACTACCGTCCACGTCGATGTCTCTATCCAGCCCAAACCCAGGGTTCAAATTCTGCAAAACCGAATCAGCAGCGCATTCACGTGCGCCCCCTTCCAGTGGCTTAGGAAACATAACAGCCCTCCCCCTACCTGTAGTCTTTCCCCGCAACGAGGTCGGTGGGGTCAGGAACTGGGACACCCTAACCTCCGAGTCTAATGCCTCCGGCCGCATGTCGTCCACACCGTCCGCGCTACGAACGACCTTCGCCACGGTGGCACATGTGTTCCGGGTGGGGGACACCCGCAGAATCTCAGGGAACACACATTGGCCCGGCCCGTCCTCTACCTCCCCCGTGTCATAGCCTCGGGATTGCCTACTCCTCAAGGGACTGACGTATCCATAAGGGTCACTGCCTTCCCTCTCCCCCGGCACTCCAGTGTCCGAAGACTTCGGTGGCACCGTGTCCGTGTCACGACACTCGTCCGCTCTCCCACGTTCAAGTCCGTGGGCACCATCGGTGCGTGTCCCGAGGCAATGGATGACGGCCGTCTCCTGCAAAGTTCCAATACAATCAGTGTGTAGAGGCGTCAGTGTCGGCGGTGTCTGGCTCCTAACGCAGGCGTCCCACCGATGGCGATCCTCCAGAGCTGTGGTTGTGGCAATGTCACGGACCGTTCTCTGGATTCCTTCCCGAAACAAGGCCACCTCGGTGCTACAGGAAGGGGCCTCCAGGGAGGCCACCCAACCTAAGTCGCGTTCTTCCCTCGTTCTCAGCTTCTTGGTCCACGGTCCCGCAACCTCAGACCACCCCGAATATTGTAACGTCTCCCAAACTTGGTCGAATTCCTCGGCTTGCTCCGCAGCAAAATCCTGGAGAGCTCGAATTTGCACGGTTCGCACCCACCGAAGGAGGGTGGATATGAACTCCGAACCCCTGCCGTCCCGAACCTCCGTAATCTGGGAGAGAAGCTCGGATCGGATGGCCTCTACGGGGTACACCTCCGCACTCAAAACCGAGAACAAAAACCTACCACACGAGAGGAGAACGTCCAGGGCTTTCAAAATGCTCGCTTCTGCATGGCAGCTATCTTCAATTATCTTCCTCGTCAAACCGTACAGGGGACATGCCAACTGGCGATGTAGTCCACTTTCCTGAAGGAAGAAAACCTTCATGAGGATAAGGAAAGTCGACGGTTCAGCCGCAGGAATTCGACCAAGTTGAGTGAGGCTCCAACGCACAAGCCGTGCCTCCTCCTCTGCAATCGTAACAACAGGCTTACGACATGCTATACAGAAAGAGACGGGGGGGGGGGGACTTTAAAATTAAAAATTAAGAATTAAAAAAAATTAAAAAAAATTAAAACACGAAAAGCAAAAAAACAAAAACAAAAACGTGGAAGAGTCTACAAATGAAGCACGGAACATGCTCTTGTCCATGTTCCGACGGAGCCTTATGAAACTAGTGTCACCACAGGGTCTTCAGCAACGTACTACCGTGTGTCCAAGGCATGGCTGGCAACGCCCGTACGACCTCTTCGTGCGAGTTCAGTATGAGCCATATGGGACACCAGTCCCATAGAATTTGTTCGCGCAACCTCGCATTAGCCACGTGGAATTCCTTTCTAGCTTCGGCAACCCGTGCTTCGATCTCCATCCTCACCTTTTCGGAGTAATCGTCGCTCAATCGCTGGAACTCGGCATAATCTACCATCCACTGCTGGTGCGCACAGAGTTGGTCCACATCAGGGTACGGCTCTTTCAAAATTGTACTCTCCACGAGGGACTCTAAGGATGCCGTGATAGTGTCCCGGACCACCATAATGCTGTCTGGCAAGTTTCTCAGCTTCTGCGTCATAAAACGTGTGTAGTCAGGGAAGTGAACCTACGAACCCACGGCGCAAACAGAGTGACAGAAACGATGATACAATACAAATGCGGGGATCACCTAGCACGCTCGCCCACCTTCTTTGCAGTCCACCACCAAAGACATCCCTGCAGTCGATCCCGGAACTCCCGACTCGAGAACGAATCCTCCCAGTGTTGACGAAATGCTTCTCCACTCGGATGATCGAAGGACCACGGCAGTGCGACTTCGTCTCCATATGATTGAAGGTGGTACAAACCGGGTATGGGCACCGGATCTGGGGGCGTGGGCGGCTTCCCGGAACTGAGCGACTCCGCAGCCTTCCTTCTCTTCAAAGCAACATGGAGACTTTCCTGACGCATCAACTCATTGCGCAGGGCAACAAACCGTGCCTCCATACGCGGGTGATGATCAAATGGCTGTGGGCTTCCACGACCCGTTGCCCAAAAAAGTAACAGTTCTGGTGTTGGCTCCAGGTCCTCCTCGCACGCACGGAAACTCGCCACGGCATCTTCAAGAGAGACATCCCTGCGAATCAGGGAAGAGGTCGGAGATGCGCACGGAGATAAATTTCGCTGGATATCTGAAAGAACATCGTTGACAACCATCGTAACATCCTCCGATAGGACGTTGTCCTCGGGGACACCAAGTCCCTCAGCCACGACGGACGGCTGCGCAAGGTCGGCAGCCTGAGTGTCTGGGTACATCCCTCGCATTGCTCCAGCAGCCCTGGCCCCGTCGAAAACAGCACACTCCTCCGGTTCGGTTTTCTCCTCCTGCGAAGACATGTACACCGTATGATTCCTCCCATCCGCGAACCCTGGACGCTGGGCCTTCTCTTCATGCCATGCACCTTGCCGTTCGTGTCGAACAACCCGAGGACTCTTCCGTACAGGGGACTCGCCGAAGGCATCGGCGTCTGCAACGTTAAGGGACGAAACAGCTTCCTCTCCCAAAACGCTGGGCGACACTCCATCTTCCGTGGACAGCTGCGGTGGGCGTGACGCTCGGACGCTCGCCACTGTCCTCGGGAGGACCGATTCCGGTCGCTCCAACAAAGTGAGAGCAGTAGAGTTCTGTTGTCGGGACACTGCACCCCTTATTCTCTTCCCCTCAATTACATCTCCCCGAACACATCTCCGACCCAGAGTCCCTTCACCCTCGTCGAGAGGGAGGAGCGGTTCCGGTGTCCGAGGATACTCCGTGTGGACCGGAGGGTCATCAGCCCTCGGGAAGAGCTCCGTCAAACCACGGGCGGTACCAAATCGTTGTGGGCTCCCCTGTGCAGGTGCTTCTGGATCCGTTTCCGGACGAATCTGCGCATTTGGAGACGGCTTCCGTCGTTTTGCCCTGGGTTTCCTAGCCCCAGCCTTCGGGGGTGCTGCACCACACAGCATATCAGGCGGTGGAGGTCTGGTACCCCTCCCCTTGACACTGCTGCGTGGCCGCTTCGAAGGCAGGACGTCGGCGAAGTCCTCCTTCAAGGCGTCATCGTCGCCCCCGGAGCATGTCTCCCCTCCATCCCCTGCCTTCGTTTTTGATCCCCTCCGGTAGCGACCAGCGGCTAGCCTTCCCATGACCTCAACCATCTTCCCTTCCCCGGGTAGGAAGTCAGGATAGGGTAGTAGACGCGCGGGTGTCCCGTCGGGATACTTTACAGACCCACATCCCACTTCGAATCTGTGGTGATTGAGCCTAAGCTTATTGGAGAAGTTTGACTTGCCGCAATGAATACAGACAAAAAATCTCCTCTTGGCCCCCGGCTTCCGATCTCCTTTACATTGAGTGGCAAACTCCAACACAAGGTCTTGAACTCGTCTCAGACTAGGGTACGTAACATTGAACACGCGTTTATATGCCTGTACTCGCAGCGTCACCGGGACGTCGACCATGGCGTCGAGATTCAAGGGGGCCCCTACTAGAATTGAACGGCCTTCGTTGCGAATCTCAGTGTCATGCCCTGCGCAGAACCATGGATCAGGACCTGTGATCACGCTTCAGTGGTAACAATCCCGCGTGAATAGGGTTGCGTGAGAAGACCTCGACCTTACGACCCCTGAGTACGAAGGGTCGACTTCTGCATGGCATCCGGAACACTATATCAGCAGCCTGGACCGAACTGGTGTGCTCGGTTGTGTCATAGTATACGTCAAGAAACCTAGGACTCAGTGGTTTAGGGTAACAGAAATAAAAAGGATTGCACATTGTCCGACGCAATCCCAAGTCGGAAATTACCGTCGTAGCACCAACCAGAAGAGCTCATCCCACAAAACCCCAAGACCCAAGGTATCAAGTAGCAACGGCAAGACAGGGAGGACATACACGTCGCGGCAAAGTGAGAATTGCGCCAACATGGAACGTACCCCAAAACGCGAAACCAAGGGGGACCGGCTATTCAACGTAATTGGTTTAGGGTTTCGAATACGTACCCCGCGGAAGCCGTCGCCGTCCCTTCAAGCTCGCTTATTTCAATGAGTTCGGGCACACCTGGGTATCCCGTGTGTCGGCTTTGGAAAATGGAACGCGCAGCACCAACTGTTGGGACATCTGTTTGGGAACTGCGGAGCCGCGCTTCAGAAACCCAATTACTTCCACTTGCAGGGTAGTGATGGAGGAAACGAACATGAGCTGCCGAGTATCAAGGCAGAACTAGACCAACGTACGCCCAGTCATCATCGAAACACATCGGCAACCGAACATGAAAAGGAAAAGGTATGCGTGCGATTAGGGGTCCAGCATGGGGGGGGGGCGGGGGTCCTGCGCGCCACGACACCGACGAAGCGGAGGGGTTCATCTGTGACACTATCTTAATTTTCGATGCTGATGGAAGATGTTGTCACGGTGGACCCCATGGCCATGGCTATGGCAATGCGCAGTGTTCTACAAAGGCAGTGTTCCGACGACAAGGAGTGGGGCACTGTTCAAACGTGTCTCCTCTCCAGGTGTGCTTTTTAGCACAGAGGTTACCCGGTGGTGAACGGGGGGATCGCGACACAGCGTGGGCCGGCGCCACGGGAGCCACGTGGACGCCGCTGCAGGGGACGCATTCTCGCGTGCTTCTCAACAAGCCCTCATGAACCTCATGGAATTCGTCAGACGTAGGATTCAGCTAGCTGTAATGTGGTTTTTCCGCCGGTTCATGATATAACCTACAAACATCACAAACCACGTCCAATAATGCTGGGAGTCTGGTTAGAAAGGTGTGTTCATTCGAAGAGTACGAGTGAAAATTTATGAACCACACAATGTGATATTGGAAGGACAGAGGTTGTAAGGTTCGACATTGACACAATGTGCGAGGACCTCCAGGGGGTCATACATGCGCAAAAACCCCATGCCAGGTCATCCGGCCAGATCGTGGACTGGATAGGTAGTTCATGAGGCACGGAGAACTTGAAAATTGCCCTCGCGAGCATTCTCGTGCCCGCCTCGGTTGGCAGCTGGTTTCTTTTCCGTTTGTTTTGTTTCTCCGACTAGCTTAATGTGAAGTCCTAACAGCCCTAGTAATTCCAGAAATAAATAAATGCACGGTAACGGTACACCAGTGAGCATGCAAGACTAACTTATCCATTCAGTACGAAGATACTCATTTCCGTAAAAGTTCACAGGTCATGTGAAATATGCTTTTTCTAAAATTCCCAGCGTATGAAGTGAGTGATACCATATTTTACCCGAAAGTGCCAGAACCGAATGTTCGGTACAGAGAGAACAGAGTATGGTTTTGAAAAGGGGGTTCGGGGTATGTTCGCACCCTCCTCACTTCCCCCATGCAACTGGTTTCCTTCAATTTGTGTAAGAATTTAAAAAGAAAAACAGAAATACGGTTTCCTGCACTGCATTTTACTAATGCTCGGGGATTTAACTACATCATCTCTCCGCCTGCATTCTCATATCTGATGTGTCATTCGGTATTCATGTACATTGTTTGTTAGTGAACATTCACGTATATTATGTATTTTTCAACATGCATCATGTGTGAATAATAATGCATCTGAGTTGCAAACCACGATGACTGTAAGGAGTTTATGAGTATATGAGTGCAGGCCAGAGTTCCCAACATGAGTGATTCCTTACCGTTATTCCCCTGGGGGGTTTCCTACTACTCACACATTCTTCGTATTTTCAGCCGTGATCTCACCAACGTCGTTTCACTCGTGCTTGTTTGATTAAGCCACGTCTACATCACACATTCTTCGTATTTTCAGCCGTGATCTCACCAACGTCGTTTCACTCGTGCTTGTTTGATTAAGCCACGTCTACATAAACATAGATAAATACAATAAATAGTATCATTGTTTTCATCATGGAAAGTTGTGAGAAAATAATCCAAGCTGAGATCAACATTGTGGTTTATCACGAACGCCCCCAGCGTAAAGTTGACCCTCGCAAGCGCCCCTAGGGGTCCCCGCCAAACCTTATGTTCCAGCCTTTGAACTGTTCAATCGCGATGTAATTATATTTGAATTTCAAGCTTACATGTATGAATAATATGGTTATTAATCCCATTGATGACAAAAGTCAGCACTAGTGTTGCATACACGGGATGGACAATCCCATGAGGCCACCACGACCGATTCAATCTCATAACTGTGCGTAGACGGGAGTTAGTTTTTACCCGAGTGGATGGTTTCAAATACTCAATTGGCAACGTGGAATTGCAAAGTGCCTGTAAATTCGTCGACATCCATCCATTTACTGAACATGACATGCTCTTTTGCCTATTGAGTGATGATCTCCTTGGACAATGTGGCATCGTTATCTGGTGATTCTAGTAACAACCGTTTCAAAGTGAACTTCCGCATCCAAGGTTTTCACTGATTCAAATGTACGAACGCGGATTCATGGGAATGGAGCCAAACAGAATGTACACTGCTCGGCGATCGTGCCGTGCTCTCGTGAGGATCGTTCTACTGCCAGAACTCAATCATTGGAATCTGTAAACCTAGGCGAGAGCTCTACCACCCTCTTGATTTGGCAAGGTCTCCCCATAGTGCACCCATACTAAGGTGGAGGCACCCATGGCCGACCAGGTACCCATAAGTAATCAGTAGACTTCTCCATTTCCGACCTCCATTTCCAACCACTTATTGTTCACAATCTTGGGAAGAAAGTATCAAGCGTGATTGGTAGGAAGGGAATCAAAGGGAATCATATGGGAATATTCTGGTGATAGCACAGTGATCAAGTTTTGGTGTCATGGTGGTCGGTTTTAGGTGAGCATACATATCGGTTATACATATTAAAAAAAAATGTCTTCCACAATTCATAGCAAATTAAATATTGAAGTAAACATGACATTTAGAGTTGCATTCCTCCTTAAACCTATTTCCCCTGCAAGGAAAAAATCTCCCTTAACTTATACACTTCCAATCTTGGTGGCAAATCTCTTAACTGGTCGGTTACAGGTGCCTCCACCTTACTCGTGCCAAATGTCCCCTTGATCCATTCCTTTCTCTCGCAATAAAGGGCCTCCCTTTATTGCTGTCCAAAGAAACAATTAGGAAAAAAAAAAAAAAAAAAAAAATCCCCTTGACGGCGTGGTGATTGGTAGACACAATATCCACTAGATCCAACCTAGGGTGGCGGTTCACCGACACGGTGCACGGAGAAAGGCATAGGAACATGGAAAGTGGGGTGATGCGCTCATGCCATTACCACTGTTCAGGGCTAAGGTCAAGTCAACGGGGGTTCGCTACACCAGTCACCTCCGACAAGGGTGCCACCAGGTAGGCTGGCCACTCCAAACGAGCCCCCTCGGACTGCAGCTTGGAGTGAGAGTTTCTGGGATGTCCCTTTTCCACTTTTCGCACACTGACACATCCCTCGAACTATTGCGGGCCGGGAGCAAAAGGCTTCCTCAATTGCTTTTCGTGGTTGTGAGGTTAATACCATGCGATCGATGTTTATAATAAGTTGATGCTCCAACCGGAAAGGATGTGGACATTGTGGAGCACTGTTCGGGAAGGTTTCTGAGCCAACCAGCCTATGTCACTCTATTTTCAAAAAAACAACCGGTTTTTTCTAAATTATACCCAGTATATCACGTCCATGAATACTAAATATAGTTCTTTTTTCAATCATTTGATCCGGTAGGTAATTTGCCTCTATCCTTGAAAATCTACCAACTATTTTCAAAATCCATCCGGTAACCTTGTAACTAACCGCCGGCTCTTCCCGGACAGTGATGTGGAGGGACATATTTAACCCCTAACTATCCTTAAAACCCGAAATGGGTTGTAGGGGTTCCCACATGGTCAGAAAAAATCAGCCAACTTTGACATTACGATCTCATAAATGCAGTAGAATCAACGGTTTAAGTTTAATACGCAAGTAGAAATTCATGTTAACTTTGAGATCTTACAGTTGGATTTTCAAAATAATGCTTAGATTGAGCTTACTTGGGCCTGTGAAGTAGAGGAAGATCAACTTTTGTGATCTAGGCACTTTTGCATCAAGAAATTTAGAGGTTACTGGTAGTTCGCGCATGTCATAGTAAAACTCGGAATTTATAAAATATATCATCAATCTAAATCATTAAATTGTATTCACATCTTCAAATCGACATTGACGTGCTACAATTATGTTTTGGAACTCAATGGCAACTTGATGCAGAAGATAGTAGCCTCGAAGGGCATAGGCGAGAGTTGCAGTAAATCCTTAAAGTTTGGTCAAATTCAATGACAAAATAATGACAACATTTTATGATTATTAAAGAGCTATGGTTCTTTCATTGCAATTGTATTTTAAGAAAATGTACTCATGAAATCGGATACTTGG
>MU104908.1:0-43176 GCA_014871385.1 Ceratodon purpureus | reverse complement strand
TTCTTCCCGTCGCTTGCCCCCACCGGCCGCGAATTCTCGCATTCCTCCGACAGCCCCGTCGTAGCTTGCTCGTTCCTCCGATACCTTGCGGCCGACATCTCTCTCTCGACGCTCTCGTTTCTCTTCCCCCCCCAGTCGAAGAGCGGTGCCCGCAACGGGCAAATGCACGGTGCTCGCACACGCACCCGCTCGCCGTCGACCAAACCCGCCACTGATTCCTCACACAACATCAGGGCGTTCGTGGCCACAGCATCCACACGCGGTGTTTCCGAGCTAACGCCAATGCTCCCGACCGCTGGCAATGGTCGAGATGGACAAAACGAAGTTGGTCTCGACGTCTCCTTCCGCGGGAGTGGAAGACGAAGGTCGGCTCGGGTCCACGGGGGTAATCACGTCGGCGGTTTGCACGTGGCGCTGTGCGGAACATCGGGGAGGAGCGCCCATTCTCTTGCCGTGCGTATGCCACCTCCTGTGAAATACCCGAACACGGTATTGTTTTGGTGCACCAGATAACGTAACATGAATGTAGAGAAGGATTCAACGGAGACGTCTGTATCAACGTACAATCAGCGTGGAATAACGGGACAACCCCGGTCCCGACATCTACAATCGGACATTCTTCCGCGAATAGGGAATTCACAGTCGTGGCCAAGCATGACATCCAACCCTAAACCGAACGAAGCACGATTTAGTAAGTGGTTTTTAGGTCAAAGATGAGAGGAGATGAATACAAGCGAAGCCGGCGAATGAAAGTCCACATCTGGCGGAACAGGGTATGATGATCACAGCAATCGCCAAGGAAAAAGAAAAAAAAAAAAAAAATTAAATTAAAATGGGACAGGGAAAATAACAATCTTCACAGTAAGTTTGAACCCAGACAGTGGACGCCGCACCGAGCTGAGCATCATCCAGGAAGGAGCCGTGGGAGTGCACAATCACAGAACCGACAAGGCCATGGACGACTACAAAATTCCATGTAATGCGGAAATGAAAACAACCGAGGGAGGAGTGAGGAAGGGGAAGAACCTCACGGTTCGCAGTGGGCATATTCTCTCGCGTGGCGGGAAGAGGCTGCTCCAGATCAGAGTATTCGGGTAGCAGTCGTGGTGTGCGAAAGTCATTCTGGTACGGGTGGGTCTGGTCGAATGCACACTCCGCCCAGTGAACCTCCACATCCATCACTCCGGCCACCAGCCCGCGAGCGCAATGGAATGGGGGAACCGAACTCACGAGCAAACGCAGTTGTGCATCACTCGAGGGAGAAAGATCGCAGAACTTTGCTCATCAGCACCGAGCCCCTGCCGATGCGATCACACCTGGCTTCACAAAAAATCATCAGGACAAATTCGAACAGTATACCTTCGCGTAGGATCATGTCCTCCGATCCCCGAGTGCGCCCCTGTATGGCCATGTCCAGGCGATGAATTCTAGGCATTTGTCGTTTACTCCACGTACTGCGGTTCGACTTCGCCTTCGTATTGACATCCCCGAGGTGAGTCTCATCTTCGGTGAGTTCATCCTCGCGTTGTAGGGGGTTTGAATTGCCCGGCCAGTACCCTCCTCGAGTACGTCATCCCGTGACCGCATGGCCCGTTTGAATGCGTACGAGCGCCACTCCCTGGTGCTCGGCGTTGGCATCGCTAAACCAGCCGCTCCGAATATCAGGACGTCCGCCGACGTGATGAAGTGGAGCTTCGTCGTCCGCCACGGTGCAATGTTGTAGTTCACAAGGGGATGGTCCAAATGGAGTTCGTACCGCGCTTGTCCAAGTTTAGGGTTGAAGCCATCCGTCGAAATTCCTCCCGGTGTCCTCCGTCAATCCATTTCCACTTTGCCGAACCAAACACGTGCGACATGACCCCCTCATCCGATCGCGATGTCGCCCACCAGGTCAAGGCCGCAGCCCCGCGTCGAGAAGAGAAGCAAACACCCGCCAAACAATTCGGTTCTAGGGTCTTCATTGATGACTCCTGCCGTAGATCGACACGGTAACCATTTCCCGCCGCAGTCTTTGTTCCAGCGACAAATACTTCCCCCACAAATTCCTATCCGAGAGATGGAGGGAGAGCCCCCCCCCCCCCACACACTCACACAACACACACGGACGGGCGGACGGGCGGACGGCCCGACGGACGGAACGGGTTCCCCAGCCGCCGCAACCGCGGGCAGGGAATACACCCACAAACGGGCTTGCACAGACGGAGTGGTCCGTAAGGTCCAGATTGGGAGTCCCGGAGTGCGTTTGTGGAGAGGGCTTCCGTGGGTGCAGAGAAGTAAACGACGTTCGGAGACGCGGTCTCGACCGTCCGACACCAGACAGCTAAGGGGTTGGGTGAGGGATCATAGTATCCGTCCAGCGCAATGGGTGTTGCACAGATAGAGATAACTTATCGTGGGCGATGTTCACAAAGCGGGATCCTCTCTCATATACGTGGCAAGAACATGCTACGGCGATGAAGGTGGGACACGACAGATTAATGAGGAGACGGGAGATGGTGAGGGTACCACTAACACATTACGCTCCAGATGTCAGGTGTGGGGCGTGAGGTTCTGGACCCTCCGTAGGTTTTTGGTGTTCTCGGCGATGGGGAACTTTGGAGTGGCAGGCGAGGTTCCATACGGTCCTATAAAAACCCAATTCAGACTGAATAGAGTCGAGGGAAGTGATGGTGAGTCCTTTTTTTTTTTTTTTTTTTTTTTTGGAAGCAAAATTCATTGCAGAGAATTAAACACAAGCCCTCATCGGGGAAGCCCAGGGTCGGGAGAGTCACCAAAATATTACAAGGCGGTTAGTGGGAATAGTTTTCCAAACAATGGTGAGTGCTTTAAACAGTCCCCATCGGTCGGGATGTTGCTCCCCCCATGTTGGACAGCCACGATGTGAAAGTGGGCAAATTTAATATGAGAAGGGCAATGTCGAGGGATGTACGTATTCTATGAAATTACGTATGTAGAGCCTCATCTAATATACAATGCAACAAACTACCCTATCTAGATCAATGTCTTGGAAATCCTCAGAGACAAGACATGTGCGGACATGGGCTGAATAAACGCCTCCGCCGTTATTTCACGAATCCTACATCCTAGAACCGTGGGCATATTTTTTACACATCATCAAACTGGTGCCTCTTTGCACTGGTAATTCCGGTCGTAAATGCCCCGGCACAAAACATACTCCTTTCCCTCGATTATTATTGTTCAACTACAAGTAGCGGCTTGTGCCACCACAAATGAGAGTCTTGTGAGGATTAAAGATCTATCAATGTACCATATTGTTGGTGTAACGTTTTGAAAGTGATTTGATGTTTCAATTTAATTTAGATTTCAAAATTCAAAGGCGCAAGGTATAAAAACATACAGCCAATACACGACAAGGCTGTCCAAAACACCTCTTCGCTGTACCAAGACAAAAATCCAACATTTGAATGGCAAGGAGTGCGAAGGCGAGCCGTATACCGACGGAAAGAGCTTGAAAAATTAGAGAGAGTGCACCCAAAAAACGTCGAGTTCGGGCCCAAACTCAAGATATGCCTTATACCGATGGAAAGAGCGTGAGAAATCAGTCACAATGAAGCCAAGAACGACCGGAATCGGGCACAAAATGGCGGAGATATGGAAGGTGGAAGTTGGCGGCAAGACGGCAATTTCAATGAAAATGTCGCATTTGACTCGCACCGAATTTGTGAACAAAAATTAGATGGTTGGAAAGAGCTCACAAAATCAGTGCCCCTGAATCAAAAAGCATGAACCACAGCAAAAAAATTCAAAGCTGTACGGTATTAAAAACATACAACCAATACGCGACCAGGCTGTCCAAACAACTCTTCTTCGCCGTATCGAGACGACCTGGGGTTGCCAATCTAAGAAAGATCGGTTCCCCCTCAAAAAATTCGAGAATACAAACACCATTTTTCGAGCTCGGAGCATTTCCCGAAGGTCACATTCCTGCAGATTTTCCAAATTTACAAAATGAGAAAATGCATCCTCTCTTGAATTTTTTGAAATTATAGGGTGTGTAGGGAGGACTTGCGCAGGCCAATCCAAAAAATAAAAAAATAAAATTAAAAAAAATTGAAAACAATGTATTTCCCTAGTGAGAATCATTTCCGGAAGGTCATGGCGATGCGAGAAAGCGCTGGCAGCCCCTTGGAAGATGTGAAAATCATTTTTGTCTTGTAAAATTTTGAAACCTTTATGGTGTGTAGAGGGGGCCCTGCGTAGGCCACCCGAAAAAATAAAAATAAAAATAAATAAATAAAAATGAAAAAGAGTATTGTCCCGAAGGTCACATTTCTGAAAACTACCTAGAGGATTTAGGTGATCTCCTGACTCTATGGGCTTGGGGGGCTTGGGCCGCATAGGCCTCGGGTACATGGTCGCAGCCAGCGTTCCTCATCTGGTTTCTTGCAAGGGTTTTCACAGAAGTTTGCAGACTTCGACATGACTAACTTGGGGTCAGACATGTCATAGACATCTCGGCAAGCGCCCAATCACAGGAGTTCACTCTTTGTGGCTATTCACGAGGAGGAACATAGCATCATGTAGAAAAATAGATATTGTATTGTGAATGGGTGTAAGTAACCAAAGTTCTTAGGTTTTAGTCCTGTTCTCGTGAATACAAACTTGCATTCTATGCCAGTAGTGCAAGTATTCTATACTTAGGAGGGGAAGATGGGTGCTGGGGAACTGGAGGTGGAGGTCGAGGAGGGGGTGGGGGAGACTTTCCTCCCTTGTGGTCCCGTGCGTGCCTTGGCTCTCATTCGGTCCTATGGGGGTGGGGCTTGGAAGGCCCGTGGCGGTCAAGGACGGAGTGGATGAGGACATAGGGTTTGGGGTTTAGGGTTTAGGGGGGCTAAAGGTTGGTAGGGTGGAGAGATGAAGGGGGGGACTCTGCCAAACCCATGGATCGAAGCGATAAGTTACGTTACGTAGTGTCGGAGGACCCGGAGCCCGTTACGTAGTGTTTAGGGTTGATTCAGAGGGACGCTCGGGGGGTGTAGCTCGGGTTGATGTCAAGAACTTTTGGGTAGTATGGCCATACGTCCATTTGTCGAGTGTTGCATCCCACGGGTGACCAAGTGTTCAAAAATGACGAGAGGAGATGAAGATAGAAGGATGAGGAAAAAACAAGCAAGTAAAATCAGAGGCGATGAAGGTAGAAGGGGTGAGAAGAAAACAAATTAATAAATGAGAGAGGAGCAAGAAGAAGAGGAATGAAGAGTTGAGGGTTATGTGATATAATGGAAAGGATACAAGAGAAACAAGAACAAGAAGAAGGCGAAGGGTGAAATAGGGAAATGAAGAAGATGAGAGAGGAACAAGAACAAGGAGAATAGAACATGAAACAAGCATCTAGGACTTGTGCACATTGGACTTTGAGTTCCAGAGATTGTTGGAATGCTGCCCGCTAACCAGCACCCGACGATTCATTTGGTTGTGGATTTGAGGGGATAGGCCGCATCGGGATCGGGGAGGGAGACGCTCCTTCCCTGTGCGTCGTTGTAGTGTCAAGTTAATAAATGAGAGAGGAACAAGAATAAGAGGAATGTAAAGTTGAGGGTCAAGACCACTGATAATGTTTGTGAGATAGAGCATGTGATGGACCTGTGAGTAATATGTGATATAATAGAAAGGATACAAGAGAAACAAGAACAAGAAGAAGGCGGAAGGGTAAAATAGGGAAATGAAGAAGATGAGAGAGGAACAAGAACAAGGAGAATGGAGGCCCGGTTGTGTGAAAGTATTGAACAAAAAAGATAAAAGAGGAACAAGAACAAGAAGAATTGAGGGGTTATGTGAGATTCTTATGGTGTGTAGGCGAGGCCCTGCGTAGGCCACCCAAAAAAAATAAATTGGAAAGAAGTGTTTCCTCTACGGGAATCATTTCCGAAAGGTCACAGTGCTGCGGGATAGCGCTCGCAGCCCCTAAGTTTTTGGGAGATGTGAAAATTATGTTGGTATCCAAAATTTTTGAAACTTTTATGGTGTGTAGGAGGAGGGAGGGGGGCTTCGTAGGCCGCCCCCAAAAAAATTCGAGAATTCACAAGGGTTCCAAGCGAGAATCATTTCTCGAAGGTGATGTGAAATCATTTTTGTCTCGGAAAATTTTGAAACTTTCATGGTGCGTAGAGGCCCGAAGTAGGCCTGCGTAGGCAACCCAACAATAAATAAAAAAATTGAAAAAAAACATTTTTTAAGGGGGCAACATTTTCCAAAGGTTTCATGGAACGGGAAATCCTACAGCAAGGAGGGACGGGCATGCACTGCATTCCGGCTGTCACACCACGCACTGGTGTAAACCGAGTGATACACCAATCTCCGGAAAATCGGTTCTCCCTCAAAAAATGTCCGATCGGGGATTCATTTTGGGCTTGAATCATTGATTTCATGAACTATTTCCGAGAATATTTCTTACCTCACCTAATTTCTCACGAGTCAGGACTTTGATTCCCCTATCCGGACACTGGTGTAGGTGGAAAATTCGAAATATGGCCCAATTTTTGGGGGTTTTTGAATATATGTAGAAGGGAGCATACGTAGGCCACCCAACAAAGAAGGTCAATTTTTTTGAAAAATGGGTATTTTTGAGGAGGAGAATATTTCTCAAATGAAAGGATGCTAAAATTTCTCCATCAAGAACCGGCATCATGTGCGATTGTTCGCACCTGTTTCAAGAAAGGCACCGTAATGTGCTGCATTTCCGGGTGACATCATGCACTAAAGCAACCTCTTGTACAAAACACCAAGTCCCTGTTATAACTTTTCCTCCTCAATGAAGAACCGATTCGGGATTTTGCGGCCGCCCCAAATGAAGACCCCATAACCCCAAACACAATGTCACAAACATGAATTCTAACAAAAATAATAAATAACCGAGCACAAAGAACATTTGATACCCAAATGGGCCTCACTGGAGTAGCCTTGGTCACTTTAAATCTGAAATGTTTCCGTTTCGTGAAATGCTACGGGATTGGGACGAGGATTTTGTGGAAGTTAATGGTAGACTAGCGTAACGTGCTGAATGCCTAGTTCGGGAATCACAGAGGCAAAGCAAACTGCTACACGGCATGCCATAAAACTCGTCTCAAACGACAAGAAGTGATGAAAATGTTTGCACATGTTATTCACGACGTGGTGTACACCATGGCAAACCTTCATATATACAAATCAGTAAGTGAAAAAAAGGAAGGAAAGGACAACAAAGATATTGATCAATGGGCCAAGGCTTCTATTACAAAACAAGTTCATTCTGTTGTACAGTTAATAACCTGCTGAGACTGAGACGTGATTCAAAGAAAGAGAGTCAAAGTTTATTTTCAATACCTCTCTATAAAAGTTTCTAGAAAAGTATAACAATAGCCTACAAAATCGCAATCCATTCAATCTACAAGGAGATTGATTGATCACATGGTAGAGTTTTCAAACTAATCAATTCCTTGAACATATCCCTTGAACATATCCCTTGAACATACTTTCCATGCGTGTCCCTTGAACATACTTTCCATGCATGTGCTTCCAACCATCCAATGTTGAGATTTGACTCATTTACCATCGAGGCAATTGTGCCTTCGTTGCCACCTTCGAATCTCCATCGGGAGTAAATCACATAAGAGATAAGGTCCACATTGTAAGCATGTTCTGATGAGACGACTGAATCGTACGAGTTTGCATGCAGGAACACAGTACATTGTAAGCTAGTGAGGTCACCGTCTTGATAATCTCAAGCACAACTCATCGGACAGTACATGTGCTCGACAATTGTGTATTTTCCTTGTCGACGTCGGTACGAATTATCAAATTGTGTGTCAAGCTCAGGATCAACTGAATGAAAGTAAAACCGTATTTCTTAGCGATTGTGTTTATCGATAATTACAATACCCGAGGGTTCCTTCTCACATTGAGTTGGAAATGGTTGTGGAATGCTAGGTTCCTCGCAGTTAATATTTAGGGCCCCCCATGACCCAAATTTTGTGGGATGCAGCTGTAGCTTTGGCACAATATGGGAAATTTCCACATCCTCTTGATAAGACCATCCATGCTCCAAAAATTCCTCATAATGTGGGAGATATCCACGCTCAAAGTTTTTTTTTTTTTTTTTTTTTTCGTGGTGGTTGTTGTTGTTGTTGTTGTTGTTGTTGTTGTTGTTGTTGAAGCTATTAAAGAAAATTCATTGGAGGGGAAAATTGAAATACCCACAGTCAAAGTTTGAAAACGCTATCCGGGCATGCTGAAGTATGCCCAAAATTAATTAGACCACGGAAACTTCAAAAATTCATTAGAAATCCAGATCTTACTTTTTGCCAAGTTTTGCGCCATCGCGCGTAAACACCGCAGGAAGGCATGATCTCACCGCCAGGATCTCCAATCCAATATTGCCCAGCATGCCCGTAGCACGGATCGGCCGGAGCACGCCGCGGAGTTGCTTCTGCTGTCGGAACACGGAAACGCAACTAACATCCGGATAGTGCTCCAATTGAGCGTAAACTTCCGTACTGTCACTAGGTTCCGAGTATCGTCCAGGGATTCAATAGTGTTTCACCAAGTAGTTACTTCGAATCGTTCCGAGCCTTGCCACTGCTCGGATAGTGTCTTCGGAACGTAACTCCCGAACTATCTCCTTCTCTATTCTTCTCTCATTAGGTGTTTCGTCCACAAACCCCAACGTCTCGGATCAGTTACCGTCTCACAACTGTCCTAGAGTACTCTGGCCAGCAGGTCACACAAACGATCCTCTCCGATCCGTGGGACTACAACGACAAACCAATCCGGATCTGGGAGAACCAGGATCCGATTATCCCTAGGCGACCCGTACCACGTTCCGACTCCCCCTCTCACTATGCACGGAACCTCTTCAGAAGTTCAGGGAGCCCGACCAAGTAGTTCTTGATCCGCTTCGACCCTAGCGACGGCTATTCCGTATGAGGTTGATTTGGGGACGGAACAGTGAGGCTTCACTCCTACGACAATCCGCTAAATCTTTCCGCTCAATCCCATTTCCTTTCCGATTCGGGTCTCGTCGCAACTCCCATCACCTTCCTATCCGAGCTACAGCGGAACTCTCATATCCTTCCCGGATCATTCACACTTAGCGGGAAATCACGCACAGTACTTACAAAACACAAATACTTTACTGATAAGGAATATAGGGGAAAAACATGCAAAACGAAGACCCGGACCGCATCGCCTGCCCGGTTTAAGTAAGCAGGAGCTTCACAAAAGCGGCGGCGCCGGCAGTTCAATCAAAACCCTAATCCCTAACTTCCTACCTAGAATTCTACTTTACGACTAGGACGGATCTCCCGATCCGGAATCTACTCCTATAAATCCGGAAAGTTACGACAAGTGGCAGTGAGAGGAATCTATCACTTCTTTGTCTTCTTGTGGCTCTCCTGCTCGCGATCCTTCGACCTGGTCACCCGCGGCTCTGATCCGCCCGCCCCTGCTGCTCGTGCCGCCTTGCGCCTAGCACTCCGTTCCGCCTTTGACTCCCTCTCCTGAGCCTCCAAAGACAACCGGGTAACGATCCGGGGCTTGGGAGAATTGGGCGATCTCGGAATCATATGTGCGGGGGGAGTTCCGGACGTCGGAGTCTGAGTTTCAGTTCCGGTGGTCCTGACCGGAGAGCTCCCATGCGTCTCTGAGTCGGACTCGGAAATCGTAATCGGCTCCTTCCTTTTCCGCAACCTCCGGAACTCACCGACAGTGTTCTGAGGGGAACCTGCTGCTGGCGTTCCGGTGGGAGTAGGCGTCACCGTTCCGGTCTTGGCCGTGGGTGAAGGGGTCAATCCCCCCTCCTGAGTTACTCGGGTCCGTCCGGGTGGTGAAATAGGTCGTCCCCATTCCGGTCCCGCTGCCTCCCCTCGGTATTTCGCAATGATCACTTCATCTCCGAGTCGTGGAAGAACATCCGGCGGCACGGTCCGAGTCACCTGTTCCGAAACCGTCCTCTCCTCGATCCGCCTCTCGGTGACTGTCGTTCCGGTCACCTCCACCTGTCCGGTGGGAATCGCGCAGCTCTGCTGGACTGTACTGGTTCCGGGTGACACCGCCTGTGCTTGGACTTCCCGGATCGCCTCCGCAATCGTCCGATTTGTCATGGCGGCTTCTTCGGCCGTCATCTGTTCTGCTGCTTGGAGGTTACTCCCTATCGGGGTTCGGAACCCAACCCCGCGAGATTCTCCTACCACGGCACGAGAGGGCGATCCGGGGAGCGGAAGACCCCGGCCAGCGCCTACGAGACTGGGACTTCCGGTGCTCGGATTGAGCAGCTGCCGGACCTTCTTCAGGATCATGTTCATCGAGTGCTCGCATTTGGAGAGGATCTTGATGATCTTCTGCTTGTCCTCGAAATCGGCCGGCTGCACTACGTTCTCATCGAACAGCCGGGCCTTGTTGATTACCGCTCCCGAACTTCCCACCAACTTCCGAAGCTCCCCCAAAGTCTCCTCCTGCTCGGCGTGGAACTTACGGATCTCGTCACTCTTCGCCGCCAGCTCCTTCGTCAACTCCTGCAACTGAAGCTCCAGCCGCTTCTTCTCACTCCGGAGAGTTGGGGCATCCTTCAACAACTCCACTTCTCGGATCACCTCTTCCGGTAAGCACCCTCCCAGCGCTGTACAGACCCTCCGGAACAGGGTTTCGATCCGATCGTAAGAAGCTTGAGCCCGATGAGTCTCCTCCCGAATCCCCCGAAACAGGTCCACCGGAAATCCCCGATCGGAACTGACCTCTCTCCGTTCCGGATCTCCCCGGGCCGTAGACGGTTCCGCATGTCGTGACGCTGGCTGCTCCGATCTCGATCTGGACTGAGCCCTAGTAGCGCCAGGGTTCGGAACCTCCCTCGTATCGTCCTCATCTTCCGAGTCCGTTGTATCCGAGGGCTCACCTCGCGGATCGGGTTCCATTCCGGGCGGAATCTCCGAGAAGTTGAGGCAGTTCTTCGCGTGCGTATACGTCTCGTCCTCCTTATCGGTCAGCAAGTCATACGTATGGTAAAGGTGAAAGAGGTAAGGGGAGAGTGGGGTCGGCTTCTTTCCGATCGTCGGAACCATCTTCTGCACCACTTCCGCCATGAGTGCAGCCCAATTCACCGGACGTTCTCCTGTATACGCTCCGAGGATGGTATTCCCGACCGTAATGGTGACTTGTGTCGGTTTCTGCGGATACAGGATCGGAACGAGGAAAGCTAAGACCTGCCTCTGCCTCCTATCCTTGCAGGCGTCTATCTCGTATCCATTGTTCCTATGGATCTTCCCGTGGAACCTATCCTGCACGTACTGGTCCGTCCGGGTCGCCCAAAGGAGTCCCTTCTGCTCGAAACCGTAAGCTTCCGCCCACTGTTCCGCATTCCACAGCGTGGGCTTGCCTCGGATCGTATTATCCCACCGGTTGTCCGGACCTTCCAGGACCTCCCTCACCATCACCTCACTCTTCAGTAACCACGGCCGTGCCAACAATCCCTCACACCTCATCCGAGTGAGGTCGGTGATCAGTTCCTCCATATCCGATTCCTTCACTGGAGTTCCGGGGCTAAGGACGCAACACTGCACGCGCGCCATCTCTACTCCTCACTTCTCTCCCTCTACGATCCGACAGCAAGAAACCCGGCAATCCAACTGCCGGTGAATCGGAAAAGACAAAGACACCTCACCGCTCTTTCACTCTCTACTCCCAGTTCGCAAAAAGGAACTCCAAACCCTAACACCCTCGCTTATATACCCCAGGCATAATAAACGCTGTGGCGGCCCGTAATTGCAGCCGCCAACGTACCGGGGTAAACGCCTATCCGAGTCATGATGACTTCCGCGTCGCTTCGGATCCTTGACGCGGTTACAGTAACGGTCAGTACTCAGATCGTCCACCCGTTCCGTATCTTATCTTCCGAGTTTCCGGAATCCAGGTTCCGGGAACACTTCCTACGTTAACTGTTTTAACGTTTCTGGAGTATCCGATTTGCGTTAACTACTAATGCTGCTAGTGTCTGGCCAGTTTTTACCTAATTAACCAAAAAAAATGAAAAATAAATGGAATACTTACGCCGGCTGGGGCTCTTCCGGTTTATTCTGAGTTTCTCGGATCCCACATTACCCCATTTTCAAATGTGAGAGTCCCCGCGAACACTATTCTTCTTCCTCCCCTTCCGGGCTTTCGCTTCCTTCGGTGTCTGTGAACTCCTCAGGGTTATAATTCTTCACTCGGGATCCGTTCACCCGGGTTTCGAAGCTATTTCCCTGGAGGTCCGCCAGTTGTAACGATCCGTTCTCAAAGATCCGCGTAACCCGGTAAGGTCCCATCCATCTCGTATGTAACTTTCCCGGAAACTTTTGGTGCCGATTATCGTATAAGAGCACCAAGCCTCCTTCTATCACCTTATTGTCCTTAGGAATTCTTTTGTCGTAGGTCTCCTTACGTTTTGCCTGGACATCTACAGCCTGCTGTAGAGCGCCTCTCCTGACTTCTTCCAGATCCTGTAATGCCACGATCCGGTACCCCGGATCCTCGACTCTCGTCCCGTGACGGGCAGCCATAACCCGTAAGGTTTCTACCTCCAGTTCCACTCCGTGAACTGCGGATTGTCCAAAGACTAGGAAGAACGGACTCTTACCCATGGTTTTCTTCTCACTGGTATTGTAGGCGTGTACAGCTGAAGGGAGCTTCCGATCCCAATCCGTCTTATGAGCCGAGACCATCTTGTTCAGAATCTTTCCGACGATGCCATTAGCTCGTTCCGTCAGTCCATTCGCTTTCGGATTGTAAGGGGTCGTCTTCCGGTGCTTGATGAGGTACCGTTCCGTGATATTGATGATGACATCGTTTAGGAAATGTTTTCCCCGGTCACTCACTAGTTCTAACGGATGTCCAAATCTCATCATTATTTCTTCAAAGAGAAATGTGGCCGCGGCTGCGGCGTCATTCTTCACCGTTGCTCTTGCCTCTACCCATCTGGTCGCATAATCCGTAGCCAGGATAATGTATCTCCTCTTCCGGGCTGTGACCGGATTGATCGGTCCGATAAAGTCTATCCCCCATTTTTCAAACGGAGCCAAGGGAATAATAGGAGTGAGGGGCCAGTGGTTTCGGAACGAGGGTGCCCCGGTTCTTTGACACTGGTCGCACTGCCCTACGAATTCCTTTACGTCTCGGGAGAGGTAAGGCCACCAATATCCGGCTGATCGGATTCGCTTGATGGTTGTCTCCGAGGCGAAATGGCCGCCCGAGGGTCCGGCGTGTAAGGCCCTCATGACCTGCCTTCTTTCGGATTCCTCGAGGCACCTCCGTAATACATCATCCGGTCCCATCCGGAAAAGTACTCCTCGGATCAGTGTGAAAGGAGCTACTGTATTCTGAAATACCATCTTCTCCTCCCGCGTAAATCCCTCCAGGTACCTCCGTTGTGTTAAATACTGGATAATCTCCGAATAATCGGAGTTCTCCGTTCCGGAAATGTGAAATACCTCCGCTTCTTCCGGGAACTCATCCGGAAACGTGGCGGTGATGTCCGAGACTGCTTCCGGGCCTCGCATCCTTGACAGGTAGTCAGCGTTGGCATTGGCCTTACCCGGTTTCACTACTACCTCGTAGTTGAATTCCTGGAGCAGCAAGATCCATCGTGCAATACGCCCTGAGAGATCCGGTTTGTTCACCAAATACTTCAGGGAGTCATGATCCGTATGGAACACGATCTTGTATCCGAGAAGGTAGTGTCGGAACTTCTTGCAGGCGTAAACTACCGCCAAGGCTTCCCGTTCAGTGGTAGTATATTTCCGTTCCGCAAGGCTCATCTGCCTGCTAGCATAATAGATCGGGTGCTCCTTCCGATCCTCCCCTTGCTGCCACAGAATCGCCCCTAGGCACCACCCGGAAGCGTCGATTGTCACATGGAATTCCTTCGACCAATCCGGTGCTGATAGGATCGGAGCGGTGGTCAGGGCTTTCTTCAGTTCCTCGAACGCCTGCTGTCTCCGTTCCGTCCACAAAAACTCTTCTTCCTTCTTCAACAGTTCCGTTAATGGGGCTGCCAATTTGGCATACGCAATAATAAACCTCCTGTAGTATCCGACGCATCCTAGGAATCCCCGGACCTCTCGGACGTTGGTGGGAGATACTAGAATAAGGATAGCTCGTACCTTATCCGAATCGACTTCCAACCCGTTCCGACTTACGATGTGCCCGAGAAGAATTCCGGAAATCATCCCCATAAAACATTTTCCGGGGTGTAATTTCAGTCCGGTTTCCCTGCACCTCTGGAAGGTCCTTCGGAGGTACTCGAGATGTTCCTTCCACTTACTGAACACCGCGAAGTCATCGATGAAGACTTCTAGAAAATGCCTCAAGAAATCTCGGAAAATATCCACCATCAGCCTTTGGAATGTTCCGGGAGCGTTACACAGTCCGAAGGGCATTCTGTTGAAGGCGAACGTCCCCCATTCCGTGGTGAAGGTCGTCTTCAGCTGATCTTCTTCCCGGATCGACACCTGGTTGTAGCCGGAAAATCCATCAAGGAAGCTGTAGCACTCCTGCCCTGCCACGTGGTCGAGGATAATGTCCGTAAAAGGTAACGGAAAGTAATCCTTCTTTGTGGCCGCATTCAGTTTCCGGAAATCTTGACAAACTCGGATCTTGACTTTCCCATCCGAGCCAACCTTCTTCGGAACGACGACTATGGGCGATACCCACTCGGAATTATTTACTGGATAAATGAATCCGGCTTTCAGGAGGCTATCGATCTCTTCCTTCACCATCAGAGAATACTTCGGATTGAGCCTGTACTGGCGTTGTCTGACCGGAACTGATCCGTCAACCAAGTCTATATGATGTTGGCCGAGTTCCGGAGGTATTCCCTTGAGGTCGGATGGTGACCAAGCGAATACGTCTAAATATTCCTTTAGTAAATCCACATACTCCTTTCTCTGCTCCTTGCTCATGCTTCGCCCTAGCAGAAATGTCTTTCCGGGGGCTACTTCCACCTTCTCATAGTCGGACGGTTTCACAACGTTCTTGACTCGCTCCGATTCCTGTTCCTCTCCCTGATCCGTCCATGCGCTCCACACCCGGACGGGGGTGTCCGGATCGAGACCCATGGCGGGCAGGTTTCCCTCCTCGACCTGTTGTCGGAACCATTCGGCTGAGAGTGGAACACTTCCTTCTCCGAGAGAGCGATCCTCCGGTACCGGGAATTTCACGTGCTCCGATGATGGTTGGGGTTGCTCACTGATCGGATTATGAAATCGGAAGTCATCCTCGGTAACTTCCGAGAACTGATTCACGAAATAACTAAATACTTCGTCATCCTCCTCTTCCGGGTCGGACCAATCAGAAGTATACCCATCCGAGCCACTGGTTTCCCCTAGATATCCATCCATCTTCCACGGAATCCGCTGATTGGTTTTTCCGAGTACGAACTCCTTGGCCCCCCAATCAACGAGGACTCGTGCCATGTATAGCCAGGGTCTTCCCAACAACATCGGAAAGGGACGGCCCGTACTAACTCGGATTATCACGTAATTCAAGAGGTATGTTACCTCTCCGATCGTGGTCGGAACCTGGGACAACCTTCCCACGGGTTTAACTCTAGATTGATCCGCCATTCGTAACACCTGATCGGTGGATTCGAACGAGGTGTATCCGAGTTCAAAGGCCGTATCTTCCAGCATCAGGTTCACACCGGATCCTCCATCTACCGGAACTTTCGGTATAGCACATCCTTCTATTAGCACCGTCAGTTCCGGGGCTCCGTGATCCTCAACCTGTAAGAAATTAGTAGCTACAGACGGAAGCTTCACCCCTCGGCGCCTCCGCTTCGTCCATGCTTCTCGGATTACCTTCTGGTAATTCACATTGTCGTGGAGCAACTGTCCAATCGTGACATTTGCCTTGAGGGATTTGATGTCCCCCAGAATGTCATACTCGTCCACTCTGGGATCGGAAGGAATAACCACCGGAACGTCATCAAACCGGACCGAAGGCTTGGTGATCTTCCGGGCAAGGGGATCCGTGAGTTCTTTCCGAACTTCCTCACTGATATCTTCCGGGAGGCTCCCTCCTTCCACCCCATTTTCCGCTCTTGGACGGTCATTTCCTTCTGGTAAAGCTCTGGTTACCGTAGAGGGTTCGGATCCTGAATCCGAATCCACTCTCCTGGATCTTACCCTCCTCCTGGTCTTCCGGGATTTCGGAAGCTCCGGTTCCTGGGCACGCTCTCTAGCGGAACTACGGGTTGATACTCTGTGTACTGGTACTTCCGCGCCCTCCTGTAGTTCCGTCACGAACCGTCATTTGTCCGGATTCTCTATCCCACCCGAGTGACCGTAGTTTAGCCCAGTCATCTCTCTCGGAGGGATCTCCACCTGTTTGAAAGTCGGGCGGGGTTGTGCCGGTTTGGCACACTGAGGAGCCGTATGACCGTACTCTCCGCAATTTTGGCACGGAAGGATCCGCGGTGCTCCCTGCCCCTGTCGCTCAAACGGACAGTTAGGTGCGTAATGATCCGGGCTCCCACAGTTAAAGCAGTACCCGTGGGTCGGCTTCGGGTACATCGGCCTACCCGGAACGTTCTGGGGGATCCGGTATCCGGCGGGAGGACGGGCTATCTGGATCGGAGCCTTGCCTCGTCCGTAAGTGGTCTGAACCTGATACACAGGTTGGTACTCCTCCATCTGAAATTCCTCCTCTTCCGGATAGGCAAAGTAGACCTCTTCTTCCGGATGGACGTAGTGAATTCGTTTCTGGCGGGGTTCAGTACACTCCGGAGGATAATGTCCTTGCTTCCCGCAGTTAGCACACCACACATTAGCTCTGCTGGTTGGAATCATCTTACGAGGTTTCCGATTCTCGGAAAGGTGGACGTTGAGTTCGGCAATCGATTCTCGGATCTCCTTCATCTCCTTCATGACCTTCCGAGAATCGTCATCCTCCACCTTCACCTTGATCAACTCTCGGTTCCGTCTAGGCCGGGTGTCTCTACTGGGGCCGCCTCGGCGTTTCGAGGCTCCCCTGGAGTCCTCTTCCGACTGATCGGAACTGGATGAAGTGGAATCGCTCTTACTGGTAGAGTCGGAATCTTCCGAAGAGGACTCGTGCCTCCGCCGACGCTCTCTCTCCTTCCGGATCTTCTTACCCCGCTTCTCGGTATGCTTCAGAGACTTCCGTAGAGATTGGGCCGAGTTCTCATAGTTCTGAGCCGCTTCCACGGCTTCCTGAAGTGTGGCGGGACGGGTCTGTCGGATCTGAAACCCCATCTCCTCTGGGAATCCGGCGACAAACCATTCCACTTGTACACTCGGAGCTATGGCCGTAGTGAGTTTCTGTATGAGCGCCTTTACTCTCTGACTGTACTTTCGTACTGACTCGGAAGATCTCATCGTCATACGACTCAGCTTTCCGAGCGCGCGAGCCTCTCCTCCGGCCTCACGGAACGTACGTCGGAACAAGGTCACGAAACTGGTCCAGTCGTTACGTGTGCGTTCCGGAACGTCTTGGTACCACTGTAGAGCTTCTCCCTTCAGAAGACCTTGGAATATCCTTCTCTTCGCGTCCGGATCTTCCTGATTGGCCAGAGCAATGGATTCGAACTCACAGAGCCATTCGTCCACGTCTTGACTTCCGTCTCCTTTGAATCGGTTGTACTTCAGTCGGGTAGAGGGTGCCATCGGATTGTCTTCCTCGTCTTCTTCCTCTTCCTCGGTCTCCTCTTCTACTCCTGCGTCGGCTCCGACTTCGTCAGCTACGACCTCTTCTTCTTCCGGATCTGGAGCTGTACCTGCTCCGGCTGTGGAGGTTCCGGCCAACGACACCACGATTACGTCTCCTTCTCGTTCTACAGCAGTCTGGATCCGGGGAAGTAGATTCGTTCCCGGTAGATCGTGTACCAAAACTCTTCCCCTCTTCTGTAGCAACCGAGTGGATCTTCTTCCCCCTAACTCTTCCGGTTGCGCCCCAACCATGGAAGAGATTGGGAATTCTTCTTCCGATTCCTCGGAAGGCAGGATCTGCACGTAAGACTTCTGCCTACCGCATATCCACCTAAATGAAGCCTTCACGGTCTGACTCCACTTTTCTTCAAATCTGCGCTCATTTATCTTCCGAGTATCCACCTGGATCACAGCTTATCGAATCCCCGGCAGCGGCGCCAGATTTTTACGTGTCGGAACACGGAAACGCAACTAACATCCGGATAGTGCTCCAATTGAGCGTAAACTTCCGTACTGTCACTAGGTTCCGAGTATCGTCCAGGGATTCAATAGTGTTTCACCAAGTAGTTACTTCTAATCGTTCCGAGCCTTGCCACTGCTCGGATAGTGTCTTCGGAACGTAACTCCCGAACTATCTCCTTCTCTATTCTTCTCTCATTAGGTGTTTCGTCCACAAACCCCAACGTCTCGGATCAGTTACCGTCTCACAACTGTCCTAGAGTACTCTGGCCAGCAGGTCACACAAACGATCCTCTCCGATCCGTGGGACTACAACGACAAACCAATCCGGATCTGGGAGAACCAGGATCCGATTATCCCTAGGCGACCCGTACCACGTTCCGACTCCCCCTCTCACTATGCACGGAACCTCTTCAGAAGTTCAGGGAGCCCGACCAAGTAGTTCTTGATCCGCTTCGACCCTAGCGACGGCTATTCCGTATGAGGTTGATTTGGGGACGGAACAGTGAGGCTTCACTCCTACGACAATCCGCTAAATCTTTCCGCTCAATCCCATTTCCTTTCCGATTCGGGTCTCGTCGCAACTCCCATCACCTTCCTATCCGAGCTACAGCGGAACTCTCATATCCTTCCCGGATCATTCACACTTAGCGGGAAATCACGCACAGTACTTACAAAACACAAATACTTTACTGATAAGGAATATAGGGGAAAAACATGCAAAACGAAGACCCGGACCGCATCGCCTGCCCGGTTTAAGTAAGCAGGAGCTTCACAAAAGCGGCGGCGCCGGCAGTTCAATCAAAACCCTAATCCCTAACTTCCTACCTAGAATTCTACTTTACGACTAGGACGGATCTCCCGATCCGGAATCTACTCCTATAAATCCGGAAAGTTACGACAAGTGGCAGTGAGAGGAATCTATCACTTCTTTGTCTTCTTGTGGCTCTCCTGCTCACGATCCTTCGACCTGGTCACCCGCGGCTCTGATCCGCCCGCCCCTGCTGCTCGTGCCGCCTTGCGCCTAGCACTCCGTTCCGCCTTTGACTCCCTCTCCTGAGCCTCCAAAGACAACCGGGTAACGATCCGGGGCTTGGGAGAATTGGGCGATCTCGGAATCATATGTGCGGGGGGAGTTCCGGACGTCGGAGTCTGAGTTTCAGTTCCGGTGGTCCTGACCGGAGAGCTCCCATGCGTCTCTGAGTCGGACTCGGAAATCGTAATCGGCTCCTTCCTTTTCCGCAACCTCCGGAACTCACCGACAGTGTTCTGAGGGGAACCTGCTGCTGGCGTTCCGGTGGGAGTAGGCGTCACCGTTCCGGTCTTGGCCGTGGGTGAAGGGGTCAATCCCCCCTCCTGAGTTACTCGGGTCCGTCCGGGTGGTGAAATAGGTCGTCCCCATTCCGGTCCCGCTGCCTCCCCTCGGTATTTCGCAATGATCACTTCATCTCCGAGTCGTGGAAGAACATCCGGCGGCACGGTCCGAGTCACCTGTTCCGAAACCGTCCTCTCCTCGATCCGCCTCTCGGTGACTGTCGTTCCGGTCACCTCCACCTGTCCGGTGGGAATCGCGCAGCTCTGCTGGACTGTACTGGTTCCGGGTGACACCGCCTGTGCTTGGACTTCCCGGATCGCCTCCGCAATCGTCCGATTTGTCATGGCGGCTTCTTCGGCCGTCATCTGTTCTGCTGCTTGGAGGTTACTCCCTATCGGGGTTCGGAACCCAACCCCGCGAGATTCTCCTACCACGGCACGAGAGGGCGATCCGGGGAGCGGAAGACCCCGGCCAGCGCCTACGAGACTGGGACTTCCGGTGCTCGGATTGAGCAGCTGCCGGACCTTCTTCAGGATCATGTTCATCGAGTGCTCGCATTTGGAGAGGATCTTGATGATCTTCTGCTTGTCCTCGAAATCAGCCGGCTGCACTACGTTCTCATCGAACAGCCGGGCCTTGTTGATTACCGCTCCCGAACTTCCCACCAACTTCCGAAGCTCCCCCAAAGTCTCCTCCTGCTCGGCGTGGAACTTACGGATCTCGTCACTCTTCGCCGCCAGCTCCTTCGTTAACTCCTGCAACTGAAGCTCCAGCCGCTTCTTCTCGCTCCGGAGAGTTGGGGCATCCTTCAACAACTCCACTTCTCGGATCACCTCTTCCGGTAAGCACCCTCCCAGCGCTGTACAGACCCTCCGGAACAGGGTTTCGATCCGATCATAAGAAGCTTGAGCCCGATGAGTCTCCTCCCGAATCCCCCGAAACAGGTCCACCGGAAATCCCCGATCGGAACTGACCTCTCTCCGTTCCGGATCTCCCCGGGCCGTAGACGGTTCCGCATGTCGTGACGCTGGCTGCTCCGATCTCGATCTGGACTGAGCTCTAGCAGCGCCAGGGTTCGGAACTTCCCTCGTATCGTCCTCATCTTCCGAGTCCGTTGTATCAGAGGGCGCACCTCGCGGATCGGGTTCCATTCCGGGCGGGATCTCCGAGAAGTTGAGGCAGTTCTTCGCGTGCGTATACGTCTCGTCCTCCTTATCGGTCAGCAAGTCATTCGCATGGTAAAGGTGAAAGAGGTAAGGGGAGAGTGGGGTCGGCTTCTTTCCGATCGTCGGAACCATCTTCTGCACCACTTCCGCCATGAGTGCAGCCCAATTCACCGGACGTTCTCCCGTATACGCTCCGAGGATGGTATTCCCGACCGTAATGGTTACTTGTGCCGGTTTCTGCGGATACAGGATCGGAACGAGGAAGGCTAAGACCTGCCTCTGCCTCCTATCCTTGCAGGCGTCTATCTCGTATCCATTGTTCCTATGGATCTTCCCGTGGAACCTATCCTGCACGTACTGATCCGTCCGGGTCGCCCAAAGGAGTCCCTTCTGTTCGAAACCGTAAGCTTCCGCCCACTGTTCCGCATTCCACAGCGTGGGTTTGCCTCGGATCGTTTTATCCCACCGGTTGTCCGGACCCTCCAGGACCTCCCTCACCATCACCTCACTCTTCAGTAACCACGGCCGTGCCAACAATCCCTCACACCTCATCCGAGTGAGGTCGGTGATCAGTTCCTCCATATCCGATTCCTTCACTGGAGTTCCGGGGCTAAGGACGCAACACTGTACGCGCGCCATCTCTACTCCTCACTTCCCTCCCTCTACGATCCGACAGCAAGAAACCCGGCAATCCAACTGCCGGTGAATCGGAAAAGCCAAGGACACCTCACCGCTCTTTCACTCTCTACTCCCAGTTCGCAAAAAGGAGTTCCAAACCCTAACACCCTCGCTTATATACCCCAGGCATAATAAACGCTGTGGCGGCCCGTAATTGCAGCCGCCAACGTACCGGGGTAAACGCCTATCCGAGTCATGATGACTTCCGCGTCGCTTCGGATCCTTGACGCGGTTACAGTAACGGTCAGTACTCGGATCGTCCACCCGTTCCGTATCTTATCTTCCGAGTTTCCGGAATCCAGGTTCCGGGAACACTTCCTACGTTAACTGTTTTAACGTTTCTGGAGTATCCGGTTTGCGTTAACTACTAATGCTGCTAGCGTCTGGCCAGTTTTTACCTAATTAACCAAAAAAAATGAAAAATAAATGGAATACTTACGCCGGCTGGGGCTCTTCCGGTTTATTCTGAGTTTCTCGGATCCCACATCTGCAATGCGGGGAGTAGGGAACTGGACAATCGGCCACGTGTCCTTTCCGGGGATGGATGTCGTGAAGGGATGAAGAGGGCAAGCAGGAAGAACGGAAGGCCGGATGAACAGGAAACCCAACATCGTTGGCGGCCAGGCCGGGCCAGAGAAATGGCACTCGACTGCTGCAGTTACACGGCGATTACGTTCGTGAACAACATCGACAGAGACAGAGAGGGTGGCTCAAGTTTTGGCGCGACCTGACGAAGGTGGCGTCTCCAGGAAGCGGGAGGGCAACGCAGGCCGTGAACTAGGAGTTTAGGGCCCCAGCATCAGCTCCTCGTCGCCCCCCCCGCAAGAACCTTCTCCGCGGACCAGAAAAGCCCCCACAACTCACTGCGCGGGAGGAAGAGTGGAAACAGTCGCATTCGAATCGGCCATGGCCACCGCCCGGAGGTTGGCAGAGCATCCTTCGCTCGAGTACACCGAAACACGGTGTCCACCAAGTGGAGTTGGATCGACACCATTGCATTGTGTCGGTGTATGGTCCCGATGTACGCAAGCCTTCGTTTCCAAGTGGAATACCACGTCCATCTTTCGAGCAAAGACGGGTGATGTCAAGTGAATTCGTAAGTTTAGGGTGGACCGGGATCATGTTTGAGGTGCGAATGCGTACAGCAAAATGCCGCCACATGTAAAATGGTCTAGGGTTTAGGGTCTGTGGCCAAGGGCGCGCCCGGACACCCGTGGTCACACCCATGTGACCCCCCCCCCCCCCCCCCCCCCAAGATGAGGTGCAAGCTTGACCGCCGACACCCGGGGTAACCCCACGTAGATGGGGTGCGGGTGTGTCCGCCCACACCCGGGGTCACGGTGGTGTAACCTAGCGGAGATGAGGTACGAGGGTGTCAGCCTACACCCGGGATGGGGGCGTGAGTGTGACCGCCTACACCCCGGGTCACACCGGTGTAACCTCGTGGAGACCTCGTGGAGATGAGGTGTGATTGTCTCCGCCTACACCAGGGCTCACACCAGTGTAATAACCTCAAGGGGGGATGAGGTGTGATCGCGTCCGGGGGTCACACCGGCGTGATTACCCTCTCGGAGACGAGGTGCGGAGTCCGGACCGTGACCGCCCACACATGGGCCCACACCAGACCGTGCGAAAGAGAGAAACGATCGTGAGGTAACTGCCACGCGAACGACATTGATAACGTATCGTCCATTCGGAGTAACATCAAACTTGTAGCATGACTTTCCAGCAGGCCATCGTGAGAGGTTCCATCATCATAAACATTGGCTACCGTCAATGAATCTCCTTTTGTTGCTTCCAAAAAAAAAAAAACATCGGCCATCGTCCCCGCGTGCACGAACAAGCCGGGGCGGAACGGTGCAGATCAGTTGAGAACGGATAGTCGAAACATCGGCTGTCCCTTCTTCTGGTGACTTTGTTCCTGCCCTGGGCGTTTGCCTGATGAGGGCTTGTATTTTTTTTTTCCTGCAATTGATTTTGCTTCAAAAAAAAAAAAAAAAAAAAAAAAAAACAAAACATCGGCCGTCCTCGAGAAATGCGGTGGAGGCCCGATAAAGTACACGGGATCCGCTGTCCGCGGAGAGAAATGACCCACGCAGGTTTAGTCTGACCGGCACGACTCCTTCGAAAAACGACGGTGTTGTCGTAGCATTCGGCAACCCTTCCCAATCGCCATCGGTGTCATCCGGTGCCATTGGTTGCAAGGATTTAGGTGATCACCTGAATCCAACACCCGACCCAATATACTTGGGCATGCCATTCCCCATACGTCGCTCGGATCATGCGATCAATCACTGTCGGCCGCCAGGACCGTCCCTCCAGACCCCCGCAGAGGGGCCCGGCGATGACCCCTGGGAAGACCAATATGGATGCTTCGGACCCACCCCCTCCCACAACAAACCCCCCACCTCGAGCGGACGCCTTTATGGAATGAGGTATTCACACCCACGAGGGATCGCTCGAGCATTTCAGCATAGTAAATCTTGGGTTTTCAAAATTAATTCAGTAAACTTCATATTACTACAATTTTTTTTTTGGTCCAAAAGTGGCACTGACCCATGACTGACATACAGGTGTACATGGGTCTTTTCTCAATTCCATGTACTTACATACAGGTGTACATGGTACAGGCGGCAAGGGAGTTCTCAATTCCATGAATTCGGGAAGTACTCTCGGAACTTTAATGTTTGCTTGGTGAGGGTGTGTCACTCGAAACGCGAATTCTGCCCAATTGACTTGTACTCCAAGCGCCTCCACGAGTAACACACGCGCAAAATGAAAAGGGAGCACACTTGAGGCCGGCCATGGCTTCTGGAGAACTCTTGGAAACACTGAACGAACATATGCCTCGTACGAGGGGTGACCATGATCATGGAAACGGAAACCAGAGGAGCTGCGGGGGCCCCAAAATTCAGCCATTGCAACGCGATTCGGCATGTTCTCGTTCGGAGTCACAGTCGGTGTCACCCCCGAGTTGTGGAGGCGCATGAATGTGACAAACCAAGGAACGGAACATACAAAAAGCTCCAGCCCGTCCTCGGGTTCGAAGGAGTGCGACATCACGTTCCGGAGGTTAAGACGATCAGAGAGAGGAAATGCCGGCCGGTCCACCGAATGGGAGCTACTGGAGTAAGAAGGATTTAAACACGAATTGATGAGCCAGCTCGAGGGAGCTCCGCAGCACCTCACTGATTCCGGAAATGCAAGAACAGACCAAATGAGGAGGGGAAACGAGAGAGAGGACGATAATAACAAGGAGCTGTGATTGGATCGACATTCACTACACAAAGTGATTGATCAACATTTTGAGAAGGCCTACTTCATCTTATTTAAGGAATCATTTGTTGACTCGTTTCATGAGGTGGGAACATACTCTTTGTTATGATCCACAGTGGTAGATGTTGACGATTCTCGAGGTTGTGACAGGTTGCTTCTATCTCTTGCTGCTGCATTTGGCCAACCTGCTGTGGCTGGACTTCATTAGTGATGAAAAAAATAACAACCTGCAAACCGAGCAGATTGAACCTGCTGGCGAGGACGATTTTTAGCTTTTACCACCTGATAAACTACCTGGATACCTCGAGACCTAAACCTAAAACCTGAGACTTGTGCCATTTTCGATAAGAACAAAATCTCATGAAAAATGGGGATTTTCATGTCATTACCCCATGACGATCCTCATTTTTCATGGGAAACTTTCTAGCTGTGTCTTTTTCTTCCGGCTGGTAATTCTTCTCGGCTTCCAAATCATCACTGGGCGGAGGAGATGGGCCTTTGGCAAGCATGAAAGCGTAGAAAATGAGGTACGCGAACCCCACGGTGGGAACGATCTGGCTGATCTTGGTGCTGGCTTTGTCGGCAATGGCGCCTTGGATGGGAGGGAAGATGGCACCGCCACCCACGCCCATGACCACAAACGTCCCCGCGCGCTTGGTGTTCCCTCCCAGATCTTGCAACGCCAGCGTGAAGATGGATGGGGTACATGCACGACATGAAGAAGAAGAGGATCATGACGCACACGGTCCCTCCCAGCCCCTTCACAGCCGCGGACAGGGCGCACAGCGCGGTGCACAGAACGGCGTACACTCCCAGAATGTGCCGCGGCTGGAGGAACTTCAGCAAGAAGGTGGAGAAGAAGCGGCCCACTGTGAAGAGGATCAGAGAGTAGGACAGCAGCTGGGACGCCTTGGAGTCGGATTTGATGCCGTCCTCGTTGGCCAAGTTGATGAAGAAAGTGGCCACCGTGACCTGCGCGCCCACGTACAGCCACTGCGCCAGCACCCCGCCGAGAAAATGCGGCTGCTTCAGGAGCGGCTTCGTGGGCACAGTCGATTCCTCCTCCATGTCCTCGTCGGAAACCTCCGGCAACGTGGCGAAGAGGAACAGCACGGCCACCACGAACACCCCACACGCGATTCCCAGGTAGATGAACTTGACGGAGTCCAGGTCTCCGGAGTGCTCGGCACTGAAGAAGAACTTGGATGCAATCAGCGGCCCGATGAAGCTTCCCAGCCCGTTGAACGACTGCGAGAGGTTGAGTCGGAATGTGGCCGTCTTGGCGCTCCCCAGGACCGTCACGTACGTGTTGGCGGCGACCTCCAGGTTGGAAATGCCGCAAGCGATGACGAACGTCGCCGCCACGAAGCCTGGGAAGGTCTTGAATTGAGCGCACGGCCAGAAACAGAGAGCTCCCACGACGTACAGCATCAGGCCCGTGATGATGGACACCTTGTACCCGAATCTCCGCACCAGGGGTTGGCCGACTGTCGGCGGGAACACGATGTAGGCTCCGAAGTAGGCCACCTGCAGGCCCGTGGACTTCATCTTGCTCAGGTTCAGCACCTCCTGGAAGTGCTTGTTGAGCACATCCAGCAATCCGTACGCGAACCCCCACAGGAAGAAGAGCGATGTCACCAATGCCAATGGAAACCACAGCTGCCGGCCTGTGGGCATGTTCCTGACCGCAATCTTCCCCACAGTGGGCGCTCCCCCGGCCATGATTGCCTGCTTGCCTGCTTGCGCCGATGGAATACCAAGTGACCTTCGAGAACACTTGGATTACAAGACTCAGCACACCTGCAGCAATTAAGTTACAGACGTGTCAGTAACTACAAAATCAGTAGTCGACGAAACGATTGCCAAGGCTGTAAACTTGTCGTCACGAATGCAACACACCATGTCTTACTACAATTGATTCTAAAGCTGTTTAGAAGTACGAGAAGCGAGGGGATAATCTTCAATCTTTTCAAATTCATGACAAGTGCAGGATGAAGTTGGCAAACAATATGAATCTTGCAGACTGAGTACTATATTATACGTAGACATACTTTAATTGAGTAGTCATGTACATACCTCAAGTAACTGTCGCCATGCACGAGTCAGCTGGGTACAGTGGGAACATATCACTGTAAGTAAAGACTGATCTAGCAGCGAGCTGAGCAACAGTGAGACTTTGAATCGAGATTCTTTGAGCTGAAAGGCAGGAGCCCTGTGGAATCTGTTAAACTATGACCGTGCAGGACTCACTGTGTGGAACGTAACTGTTCGAGAGAGAAGGTAGAAGCAGGGGAGTTATATACGAAGAGAAGGAGGAGATCTAATGGGATGAGGAAAGAGAATGAATTCAGAACGGAGCAGTAAATGGATGGGAACCAAGAGTCGGACACAAAGTTCCAACAGAATCTGAGTATCAATGTCTGGTGTGGTAGTGTGTTGGACTGGGAAGACAGGGATGCTTACATACTGGTCTCCGACCTGGATCCACCGGCCTGCAGTGAGTGAGCTGGGGCCGGCGGTTCAACTGAGTGAGTTTCAAAATGGGGTCTAGCTACGAAGATTCTATTTTCCGTGACCATGTTGTGTTTTGTCCCTTTCCTTGGCCATGCCCATGCTGCTCCTCCCTAGCTCGGCCAGGCTCACTGTAAGTTGTTCCCGCGTGGGTGGTGCCGCTACAACCCAGGTGCAATTTGGAGACTGGATGCTCTAGCTACAATGCCGCACTACCATCCTTCCATGCAAGTGTCAAGCCAGGCATGAATCGGATCAGTCGGACGAGTTCACATTGATCATGGTTTAATTGGAGTGTAGTACTAGGATATAACTTAGATGAAGGAATAACTTAGATAACTTAGGATAACTTGGAATCTCCCATCAGCTACAATGTCGGTGTAAGAATTATTTGTTAGTCTGAATGAATGTGCACATCGATCGGTAAATTGGCAGAAGCCAAAGCAAAATATCGCCAACGCATGCTAAAACATATATGAGTTCCTTGAAAGTAGGAAGATCTGCCATGTCACTGCGAGTTCACTGCAGTTGACATAATATGCAGGTTGTTGTGTGTCTATCAATATGTACGGACTGTACGGGCTATCAGTGAATACGGGAGCTGCATGCGCCACAGCAGAGGGAGAACTAGCAGTGGGTTTAGGTGCAAGAGAAAGAGAACTAGCAGTGGGTTAGGTAATTTAGCCTTATTAATTGGAGTTAAAGAATCTCAGATAATCTGCCTCTGCGTAAACCTAGGTGTGCTTACTGCAGTAACTCCAGTTGCACAACCGTCCTCAATTTTATTGCTAGTACGCTAGCCTACCAGCATATATATCAGAAGTTCATCTCATATCCGTTCTTATTACGGTACTCATGTTATCTGAAGTTCATCTCGTTTCCATAATATCCAGTATTAACTTACAAGTCCAGTAACTTGTATGTTCTGTTTTATCTACGGTAGTTTTATCTGATTCCAATACTAGATAATTCAGAACTTAAAACTAGATAAAACAGAGTCCACTAGTAAGTTAAAACTAGATAAAACAGATATCATGATAAGAGATAGATAGATAATAACTCCAATCCTCGGGTTCGAGGATCGGCGTGAATACAGCGTCTGAGGTATACGTTGACCTTGTGTTCAGCTGCTGAGGCAACCATCTTTCCTGCGTCTGATAACAAGACTATCACGCACTCTGCCGACTACGATCGCCAACAAATCTGCAAGACGAAATACAAAACCAGTTTGTAAAATTCACTGAACATTCTTGGCCAGAAACGATTGTGTAACTAAATTTCGATGAGGCATTCAATATCTCAAACATGCGCACCAGAAACTTTCTTCGAACCTCGTACAAATAATTTCGGTGAACAAGAGTAATGCTCAATGAAGTACGTTGGGTATATCACGCAGCATCAACGTGACATGTCTGACCTTAAGCTCTACGGCGTACCCGTGCTCAGCTCATGCACTCCCGCTGCTCTTGATCAACTCCAAGCCTGACTTGCTGGATATCTGGTTGATTACTAGAGCTGCACTCTTTATACGCTTAAGCAACCCGACTCTCTGGCATAATCCACTTAACTTATTCCTCTCAAACACTTTCGATCGCGTCGCACGATGCAGACATCCGCGTCACAACGTTCGAAACGTGAAGCGCTGCCCGAAGACCTTGGAGGCCACCCCCGTTGACATGTTCCGCCAAGACATCTACAGTGAATTCACTGTGTCTGAAGGGTATCAGATTAATACCTGGGCTAGCATACACGGAATCATTCTGCCAAGCTTGACTCAGGCCAAAATACGAGGACGAGTCTCACCTTATTTTATCACTACGACGGGATCCGATTCGCTCGTATTTCCTCACGTGGGTTACGGTAGCTTGAAAACTGAGGCCATTTTCGGTGTTGCCCTGATATACTTGCAGAATATCTGTATTTACGAAAAGCTGATAACCAGTAGAATCACTGTGTGGAACATGGCAAGCTTTATTTCTAGTTGCGCAACGTGCATGAAATTACGAATGCAGCAGTGTCCCAGAAAAAGCAATTGTCATACCGCCTCTCTGTTGTCTACGGTACACGGATCTATCAACTCGCACAGTTTTTAAGGCGAAGGAACCTAACTCCAGGTTCCTTCACCTTGAGTAATTTCTTTGAGGGAGACTTGTAATATTAAATAAATCATTTAAGACTTTCACGAGGTAAGATAATACTCCTTGTCATGGAGATACTCATTCCTTTGGAATTTCGTCCTTGCCAAAATGAAATTAGGAGTTTCTAAACACACTACATACTCATGTCTAGAGAGGACTTCCTGAGCTACCAAAGTAAATTGAAGAAATTGCCGATATAGTGAACAAATCCATTTGTACTGGACAGTTGGATGGTTATCTTTCGGAACTGTTTGGGCTATCCACATCTGACATCATCACTTATTCCTGGAAATCAGGATGCTGCTTCAATCCGCTTTAATACAGCAAGAGAACAGGAACTTGAATACGTATGCTACATTCACAATACGCTTGTCTTCCATGTCCACAAGTCAGCAATGCCAAATGTACAGTCAAGTCGTGTTCAAGTAACTTATATCCATCTCCAAGCTTCTCCGCCTAGGCCCGGTTCTGCATTGGGGTCTGTTCCTGGTCGCTCCCGTTGTACCTCATGTTCCATGCATCTTTTCGTCTCGGAACGTAAGATAAATCCCAATGATGTCATACATATCGGAACGTAAGATAAATCCCAATGATGTCATACATGGAAGCTCAAGATCATTTCAAACCGCGGTCGCTCTCTAGGATGTCGTAGAATCAAGGGGTGGAACTGGATATACGTTCAATAATTTGAAACGGGGAACTCCGAGAAGGTGCTTCAGTCTCCGGGAGAGTGCGTCGCTGGGAGTGCGCGTAGGCTGTCGACTGATGTAACCCGACATTCATGAAGGGTCGAATGAGATATACACCTTCAGATTATGCCTTGTTACTGCTTCACCGAGGAAGATTTGAGGGTAATCATTTAATTAATTGATATATCAAATTAAGTTTTTTTTTTAGAAAAAAACATATGTTTCTCATTAACCCCTAAAATTCTGAGGGTATTTTTCATCAAAACTGCCTCAAAACAGCCCCTCTTCAAAGCAAGGCGGATTTTGCAAACTTGGGATCATTTTTGGTACATCTAACCGTAAGATCTTGTAGCTAACTTCCATGTCTACATGTCCACCAAATCTCACACACTCATTCTTCACTAATTGCAAGATCATAATGTTCAAAGTAGGAAAACAAGTTTTTTTTCACTGAGAAAAAAGGGGACAGCAGAGTTTTGAAGGCCCAAAAAACCATTTTTTTGCATTATGGATTTTGGTGGTTTTGATGCACGTCAAAGAAGACTAAGTTAGCTAATTGTATTAAAAAAAATTATATTCAAAAAAGTTGTGGAAGGTTTTCAAAAAAATCATTTTCCACTAGGGGGTATGCTGAAATTCACAAACAAAGGCCGTTTTTGGACAATAAGAATAGCATATGAAAAAAATTTGGATTAAAAATCCAAACGGTGGGAACATGCTCTACTGCCTTCTCTATAGATAGAAATTTTTATTTTTGAAAAATATCAAAATCTCAATTTTTGGTGGAATTTCAAAGTTTCATCTTTGGGCAGATTTTCGCAGATTTTCGCAATTTTGGGCAGTTTTGGGCAGTTCTGGGCAGAATTTGCTGCATTCACAGTGGTTCAGCAGCTGCCCTACGAGCAGCGTTTGACACTTAAACCTTCATAACTTTTGATCCCGATGTCGGAATTGAAAAATAAAAATACCTACACGAGGATCTCCAAACGGCCCACCTTCAATAAAAATTTCAGAAAATCGCGATGTAAATTGCATTCATAGGTACATGCCCAAATTCCAAAAAAGCCCAAATGTGGATGATTGTCCTTTAGGGGTTAAATTATCTGAGAAATAAAGGATTTTCAAACCCATCGAGCGGGGCGAGAAGGGTTTGAATAAGGGCGACGGGTCCGGTAGGACCCGTTGCCCGTTAAGTAATCTTAGGGTTCACTCAAAACAACGATCACGGGGTAACCGGGGTTGATGTCATTGGATTTTTGGTTTTATAGTCCCCATATTCATACAAATAATATTATACATAAATAAATCTTAAATTTATCAAAATCAAAAAATTAGTATGCAAAAAAAAAAAAAAAAAAAAAAAACTACAATAATTCATTTATCAAAAAATATTCACTTTATCCAATCAATCAAATTGGTTTTTTGATTATTAGAAAATAAGAAATCACGAGTATAATATTTAATTTTATAAAATAAAATTATATGTATTTTTATTGTAATATTTACTAATTAAATTCTTCGGTCTATAAAAAATTTAAAATAAATAAAATCAGTGAGTTCCAAGGTTCCAGCGGCTTCATTGTGACAGTTTCCTCCCGCCTTCATCAGGTGTGCACAGTCATCATGGAACGCAGCCGGGGGGGGGGGCAGGCTATGAATCAGCCCAGATTCAGGCCATGTGCACTCCCAACGATGCACCCTCATACCACCACCTCCTTTCCTTCCCCCACCCTTCCCGGGTTTCCCGGGTCTCCTAGAATTGTAGGATTTGTTGGGAACGTCGGGACAAACATCCCCATGATAGGTTTCATAGCCAGGCCGGTTCATAGCCCCCCGTACCCCGTTCACAATGTGGAGCGCGCACATTCGATGGATGCCCAGGGGACAAAGCCAAATGGGATCGGAGGGTGCACCTCGGTCCGCCACCGGCCCGAGGGCCGGCCGTGACATCACAGTGCGTGGTGTACTCGTGACGTGTGCCGAGCCGGGTGCACTCCCAGAGCCCGAGGTCAGTGAGATATATTATAAAAGCTGTATGACCCGCCTCTCGTCCGAGTTAACCCCCCCTCGGATGTGGAGTCTTCGTGGAGACGCTCAGGGTGCACCGTCACCCACGATAATTGCGAACGCCGTTTTCCGTCTCCACAGTGGAACCCATGTTTCATTCGACCTACAGTCACCACACAATCCGAAGGGGTATCATGTGTTGGGGGGGGGCGGAGGTTCGGGGTCGCAATATCGTCAAGGGTTTTAGCCGAAGTACAGACCCGTAGGACGTTCCGGAGCTCCAGAGCAGCGGCGAATACCGTAAGCCCCCCCCCACCATCACCATCTCATGTGTTTCGGATTCCTTTCATGTTCATGTTTACCACGTCTCCCCGTGCACATTGATATCTCATGATCAAAAGCCTGCGGACGTACCAGGAGAGCAGGAGGATGTCACGAATAACAAGCGAAGCCACCGTCGAGGGACCGGCAGCGTGGGACTGCGAATCCTCGGATGAATCTGACGATCCCTTCCCCTGGGAGGCTCTCGACGCAGCTTACGATCGGTACCTGGAGCAGCTGACGTTTGTCCACGCGAATCACATGCTCCACCTCGACTGTTACTGCCACGAATACGTTTTCCCGGACAACGTGGATGACCTGTACAGCGACAACCTCTACGCCATCTCCTGGTTCTATCACGGATGTTATGATTTCGACACTTGGGAGGCCGGCTACGATGCCTGGTTGTACGAGGAAGCCTTCAGGGATCAAATCACCGCCACCGAAGCTGGGGGGCACGCATAAACCCACGCCCATCAGGGTGTTCGTTCTTGGGAGGGTTTAATTACCAGTTTAGGTCGTCGAGGGGTCGGGAGCACCATACGCGAGGTGGATCAGGGTTCGGGGGTCCGCCTCGAACGACCTACCCCCACGCCGTTCCCGGCCATCGTCACGTATCGAAATTAAGTGTGGTGTGTTAGGGGGGGGGGGGTTGTCGCAGCTCGTCCCCCGAACTGTCTACGTTCTTAGGACATCAATCATGAAATGGTTGTCATGCCCAGCTTCCGTCGATGTTCACCTTCTCAGATGTCCCAGGGCTATCAGTATACGGAGCCCTGGAATCTGGAATCCCGGGTGGGATGAAAATCATGAAATATTCCCAATGTTTTGGTAGAACTCACATCAATAACCAGGCCTTCCAAACACAAGAGTGCATCGGCCAAATGACGTGCAAATTGGGGACCCCAACCCATCTCACACGACGACTTGGCCCGGCGGCCCCTCGATGCAAAGAGGGGTGCGTAGTACCACAGCCCGGGCCGCCGTAAAAGTATCTCCCCCGCTTCTTCATCGACACCCTCCACCACCGGCGGCGGCTGCCGCAGATGCCCGCGGCAACAACTCCGTGTCGTCGCCGTCTACTTCTCGGGGGCGCACGGTCAGTTCAATTCGCACCCGTGGGCCATACCCACCGCAGCAGTCACGACCGAAAGTGAACCCACGTATGAATCTCGCGATAGCGATCGGAACCTCACCGGCGGTCGACATCATCGGTACGGGCCCCGGAGGCATCACCCTCGAAGCCCCGTCGCCGGCCCCCGCATAGCGATCACCCGTCCGCCCGTCTCGTCCGCCCGTCTCGTCCGCCCCCCTCTCGTCCGCCCCCCTCCCGTCCGCCGTCCCCTCCGTCCGCGCCCGGCTGCTCGTACGCGCCGCACCGACCGTATCCGCGCCCCGGACAACGCACGAAACGGCAATCAAAATCCACCCGACGAGGCCAGAAAGGAGAGGAGCGCGACCGCGGCGTCGAAGGACTGCGACCTTCCTGTACGGGAGCCCACGCGAGGACAGATCGTGCCGCAGACACGACCTTGCAGCACGGGCCATGCACCAAGGAGTCACACCAGAAGGGGTTGGTTGCACGGGTGCAGCGAAGGGGGCCGTGGGGGGGGGACACCGTCGCACCCGCGGAAGCACTGTGGTTACACCAGGGAATAGAGGTTCGGGGTTGCTGAGGTGGTGGGGGGAACACTGTCGGACCACTCCGACAAGAGGGTCCGGAGTCACCCACGCCCCTTTTCCCAAAAAACCGTCCGGGGACAAAAGATGGGGTGCCCCGGGGTCGACGCGGATCGTCCGCCGACGGTGCACATCTTAAGCGAGGTAGGTCTCCCCCGTCGCCTGCCAGAATGCGGGCAATGATATGATCCCTCACCGGGCTCCCCGAGCATTACCGCGAGCGATGGTCCGTCATCGAAAAGGGCTCATCCAGGCGAACGGCACCGAAATCGACACCCGTGCCAAACGCCGAGGTGGCGACCATGACGTCGTGTGGGCGGGCGGGTGTCGGGTTGCCAGGATTTAGGTGATCACCTGAATCCAACAACCGTCGTGGAAGATAGGCAATGCGAGCCCTGGCGGAGCGAAACCGATACGAATGTGGATGGATAGGACGGCTGCGACGACCGCGGTGGAGGAAGCTTCCGAGACTCCTCCAGTACTCAATGACGCAGAAACCATTCACCGGGCCAAGGAGTGCCACCCCCAAGCATTTAGGAGATCACCTAAATTATTCCGCGGCGATACGTGCCGGATGGCATTTCGGAGCCCTGGAACATATCACCATGACGCTCGCGATCGGTTGCCCGTACGTGCTCGGGATCGTACCGCGGGGATCCCGCAAATCCAAAACAAGCTAGACCACTCCTGGAAAGTCATCCTCCACGGCTCCACAATAAGGGTCCGCGCGAACATCATCGATTAGCAACGAGGACGGACACCCCACAATTTACGAATGATGTGCCAAGGGTCGGACCACGCGTGTACTCATGCGAAATCACAACGACCACCATTCCATACGCGGAGACCAGGGACGAGCTCCACCGGTTGCAAAGCTTTTATTTATCTATTTTTCCTCCCGCATCCCACAAGGATGCCGGTAACTGCACAAAATGGCTACGGACTTCGTGGACCTATCCAAAATTCAAACACCCGTCGAAAACTCCAAACGCGGTCGATGTGCCGATGACCGGTCCGACGCAACATTTACACGATCACCTCTATGTAGGTTTACTTCCGCATATGTACACGCTGGACAAATAACATGCATCAACTTACTAGTTCGGGGGGGGGGGGGGGGGGGGGGAGTGCAACCCTACTCGGGAGCGACATGGCACGGTAAGATTATAAACATCATGACCTGGTCGGTACCCCGATTTAGCCGATCAGCGGGAGGGGGACCTTCAGGGACGACTCGGTTCGATGCCGGACACCGATTTGCACCATTTGAACACAGGTGGAAGCGAACCCACGTGTAAATCTGGCAGCAGCAAGAGCCTCACCGACAGCCAACGTCACCGGTGCACACACACAGAGAGAGAGAGAGGGGGGGGGGGGGGCGCGGGGGAGGGGCGTCACTCCGAAAAGCCCGCGTCCAGCCCCCTGCAGAATGATCACCCCCTCAAAACCCTCCATTTTCGGTGCGGATACTCTTCATCTTGATCCCTCCAGATTGTCGACGTAGAGGGAGAACAGGTGGACGGCATTGTTTGTATGAGTTACGTGTGGCCGTCCCAACCAACTCGCGAAATCCTCTGCCCGGGCGCGTGGGCAATTGGACTCCGTCAACACGCGATCGTACTTCTCAGGATCCCTCCAGAGATGCCAACATGCAGGGACAATCTTATCCCTTCCGATGGAATCGCAAGTCGTTCCGAACGGCTCGGGGTGCATGCAACAACCTCCCAACATGTTGGGAAGGCCGCACCCATAACAACACGTAATCGTCTTGTCAAAAGTCGTCCGGTTCTCGCATCGAGTTTCGGCACCGCCGCCGGACGCGGAGTGCCCCTGTCCCAGACACCTGATACAACGACCCACAAGGCCGGGGCACCTCGACATGGCGTGCTCCGACCGCGACGCCGACCGTCCGTATGCGACGGTGCACAATACACACCTGCCCTTGGCCTCCGTCAGGAACTCGAGCACCGCCGAGGCCGACATGGATTCGAAGGCACGCCTCTCCAGGGTCCCGCTCGCCGACGCATGTGATAATGCACCCGGGAGGCGCATTCTTTTCGCCGGTGACCCGTCATCCACGGGCGGACTGCTGCTGGTATTGCCATCCGTGCCTCCCGTCAAGTCCATCTCTGATTGGCCCGCGCCCATGTTGGTGGAGCAGTCGCCAGTCTCCAAGGAATCGGTCGGATCCTCGCCGGATAGACCACGGAGACCGGCGGCCCTGGACTCGCACACATCACATGGCCGTGATCCGGAAACGAAGCAGTCCAACCCACTGCCGTCGACGCACTCCTGGAGCACCAGACGCCTGCACTTCGAGCCACCCAAATATTCGGCAAGCTCGGGCGAGGTCTCCGCCGTCGCTCGCCAGGACAGCGGCAAGAATATGATGTGCTTGCTTTCCAACCCGTCGCGGCCCCCCCGACCACTCTCCTGGGCGAGGTCGATCATCGAATAGGGCTCACCGACGTGCACGACGACGCGAACGGCACCCAGATCGACGCCCGTGCCAAACGCCCCCGTGGCGACCATGATGTCATCGGCCCCGCGCACCCACGAGTTGTGATTGGCGATCCTATCCGTCTCGCCCATCTGTCCGTGATAATACGTCGAACTGAAGCCCTGGTCGACGAGGTATTCGGACAACTTCTTGGTAACGTCACGATACCTACAGAAGACTATGCTCTTCGGGGGCCCGATCCCCGTAGCGCCCTGTAGCGCCCGTAGGAGGTCCCCCACCCTCACATTCATCGGGAGCCCGCCCTTCTCCACCCCGTAGGTCATGTTGGGACGATTCGTCGCACTCCGGATAACGGACGGTCGGACATTGAAAAACTCCCGCAGCTTCTCCTCCAGTTCCGAGGGCACCGTCGCCGATAGGAGGAGGAGGGGAACCGGAAGTACCCGGACGGCCCGCAGGTGCAGCATCGCCGGTCTCCACGCGGTCGCCGTCACCGCTACGTGGCACTCATCCACCACGATCCTCGCCAACCTATCCCCCCCGTGCAGCAGGGCGAGGTGATTTTGGAAGGCGGTCGAGCCACAGTGCTCCGCCGACGCGAGCAGGATGTCCGCCGAACCCAGGCACGCGGATTCGGATTCGGAATAGACCTGCACCGATACGTTCCCCTCCCGTGCACGGCGTTCCACCTCTTTCCTCAGGGCCACGAACGGGCAAATGACCACCGTGGTGTACCGTCCGGCTTCCAACAATGCGGGCAGGAGGAACAGGAGCGTCTTCCCTCCGCCGGTGGGCAGCACCACCAGGAGATCCTCCTCCCGCTGCAGTATCCGTTGCGTCGCGTCGGCCTGCTGCCATGACTTGAACTTGGTGTGGCCAAAGGCCAGCAATCCGCGCAGCGCCAACTCCGAACAGGCGAGGGATGGGAAGCCGGTGCCGACGTCCCCCCTGGCCTGCACCACCTTGACCTCGTGGTGGTGGTGGTGGTGGTGGTGGTGCACCTCCGCGCCCGTTGTCTGCAGCGTCAGTGGATCCTCCTCGGGTCGGACCCGCCGCCTGGATCGGATGCCCGAATCCTGCGCTCCGGGGGAAGGGGGAATTCGGCCCGGCTTATGTGGTCCCGCGGCGGCTCCCGGACGCGGAGGGAGATGGCTGCTTCCCGCGCCGCCCAATCCCAGGATCGTGTGCCACTGCTCCGAGACCTTCCGGTACTGCTGTAACTCGTCACGTCCGATGCTGGGGTGGTCGAAGTTCGATCGGCCGTAACGCTGACTCGCCACCCGTTGCGAGTGACCGGCTTGGCTATCCACGGCTCCGTTGGCCGTCAGTTCCGAAACGCTCGTGTATCCCAGAAATCTGTGCATCCAGGCAACCGCCATGTGCCGCCACGGACCGAGCGTGACCGAGACTTTCAGGTGGGTCAGGAACATTCGATCCATCCCCTTCGACAGTTCCCGGCTGGACATCGCCTGCCCTCCCTTCACGGCCAAGAGCTGACCGTATCGGGCCGTCGCATCCTCGGTGTGCAACACCCCGGAGGCGACAATCTCCATCTCCCGCACGTACGTGAGGTAGCTGACGAGCAGGACGGAGGTGCCCCTGTCGAGAAACCGGGCGACGGGTTGCTGCCTCCCCCGCTGGCCGTCCGCCTTCCCATAGAGGGTGAGGAGCATGACCAGGCCGTCCACATAATACACGCCGCGGGGTTGAGCCGTGGTGTTCCGCGTTCCGCACGCCAGGAGTTCCACACCGCGCGCCGGCTGCCCGGCCACGAGATGTACTATCGACAGGAGCTTCTGCAGCCACTTCCCGACCGTGTGCATCCATTCTTTCAGCGCATCCCGCCTCCATACGATTCGTCCGGCGCCGGTTTCATCCACCCTCTCCACGAAACGGGCGCACAGCCTGACATCCCCGACAATGTGACGGACGAGGTCGAGTGTATGGTCGGAACAACGGTTCCTCTTATTGGACACGAACCAGGCCCGTGCCTCGGTGTCCGACAGGTTATCCTCCAACGGTCCCCCGGATTTGCTGTGCAGTATGCCGGCCCTGTTGGAATCGTATGCGGGCATGTCCAAGAGGATGTCCCTCTTCAGCTCCCCGTCCAGCTCCCTGATGGTCTCGAGAACGAGGGTGGACACGCCCCGGATGCTCACCGTGGTGCCGTCCACGACCTGGTCATCCCCCACCCACACCACCTTGGGGAGCGTAGTGTCGTTCGCCGTGGCATGATTTACGATCCTCTTGGAATCCAGTATCGCGCCAAAAGGGGTCCGCTTGCCCTCCCGGACGAACAACAGGAGCCGCTCCTCCGCCTCGTCGGCGTCCCCCACCTCCACGACCGGAGCGTTGACGATCTTGTACAGCACCAGGGAGCGACACCAATACATCATCCTCGCAATGCGGTGGGTCACGTCATCAGGTGTCAGGGTCCGGCTGCTCTCTATCGCGACGAACACCACGAACCTGTACACCAGAAGAGACGTCACCGGGCATGTATGCGAGGGCCGCGTCGTGAGGAACAGGTCCTCCAAAACCCGGATACAATGGGATTTGGATTCCCCCAGTCGGTCCACCGCACGCTGCCCATCCCCCTCCGCAGCCTGTGCTCGCAGCCCATCCCACAGGGCCCGCAGGGATCCCCGCAGTACGTCGTCGCCCAAGGGAACCATGACTTTCAGGACGTCACCACCGTCCGTGTCGGAGGTACCGTCGGCGGCGTCGAGGGACCGCAGCAGGATGATGAGGAGGTGCGACATGGTGCCCACGTACTCCTCGCTCGATTGCTCCAACCTGTAAAAGGGAACTCTGCAGGTTTCGACTTCGCTCGTCGACTTCACCTTCTTGCGCAACAAGGATTCCGCGCTGCCGATGATCCGTTGGAAGTCCTTCATCAGCGAGCTACAAACTTCCCGCAGCCTGTCCGGGAAGAAACGGTCGTCGGCACCGTGCTTCGCCGACGCCCATGGACGCATGGCCTCCACATCGACGTCCATACCCAGGATGAAAGAGTCCCAGTTGAGTTGCTTCAACCACGGAGGCAGGAGCCTGGGGTCCCCGAACGATGGCACCGAAGCCGCAGCCTCCCGTTCCGCGGCATCCCTCGCGACGATATCGAGCAGACGGCCATCACCCGGGCCGTCCTGTCCCGGTGAAGTGGTCACGCCAAACCAGCTATTACTCCCCGGTCCCTGAGAAAGCCTCTGCACGGAGCACCTACCCATGCAACTGGTTCCGGCATCGGCGTGCTCCTCGCGGACGTGCCTCCTGAGGCGGTCCTCGCACTTGGCATAAAACGCACACGACGTGCACCTCCACCCGTGGTACACCGGCAACCCGTCGATGGGGACTTTCAGGTCGGTACTGCCCCTTGTGTAATACGGATCGAGACGCTCAAGATCTCCCTCGAGTTGGAAATGCAGAAGGTCCTGCCCGAGCAAGCCCGCATCCACCCTGCGTCTATGCCGCCTCGATGCATGTCCTCCGATCTCTCCGAATTCCACCCACGCTGCGCACGGACGACAAATGGCGATCCGTAGGACCTGGTTTATGACGAAATCCAAGTCGGAGCAGATGTACCGGTCCCGCGGGCCGTCACTGTCCGGGATGGCCACTGCATCGATGCCCGACGACGGCGGCCGAGGTTCCGAATCCGCAGCGCACTTCCTGCCGTGCATCTGCATCTTTCTTGCGCTCTTGTTCGCATACACCATGCAACGAGAACACGAGAAGAGTTGGTCCACCTCGGATCGGTGCAGCGTGATGATCTCCTCGAGTCCGGGGCCGCTCGACGACGGGTACTTGACGGTGCACTGCGGAGCGTGGGTCCTTCGATGGTTCTTCAGCTTCTCCGAGGAATCGAATGGCGGGTGTTCACAACTATCGCAGTTGTAGGACCTGGTCCCGGCCCCGGGTGGTGATCCAGCGAAGGGTGAAGCCATCAGTTCTAGCGTCCCGGAAGGCATGGTTGGTTCAGCCGTAGGCTATCGCCGTCTCCAACCGGATTACTTTGTCACCTCGTCCCACTGAAATCCCCCCACCACCGAGCGAGAGTATCCGTCAATTTCCGAGCAATGCAATGAGCGGAACGGGGGGCGGTCCGGGCCAAACTTCTGGTGGACGGAATCCTGGGAAAAGTGTCACTCTAGGTTGCCCGCCGTGGCGAACCCGAGCGGCGAGCACCGCTTCTAACGCGAGTCAGGAGCTTCTACTAGCGTCTTGGGGGGCGGTGGGGAGGGAATCCACTGCACATCTACCGAAGACACCGTGTGCAGCAGTAGACACGGCGCAGAATGCTGATCCTAGCACTCGGCCCTTCGACCACAGCGACTACAGGAAAATGGCAGACCACCCTGACATGGGAGGGAGATTCCAGCAATGAGGGGCAATGAGCGGTTCAGAGACGAGGAGATATGCACTGGTACTCACATGAGTCGGCCGAGAGGATCGACGTGCTCGCTCGCTCACCAACATTCCCAGTTGGGACGGGCCGCCATGGGTTTGAGAATCCGGTGAAGACAACCACAGTGGTTCGTTGGAATCAACCTGGGAGGTGCGGCAATTAGCGACGCTGCGCGGGACACTGGTGTGACACTGGTGTGACCTACACTGGTGTGACCGCCAGTGTAGTCTATGGGAATGGAGTGTGGGATACACTCCAAACCCATTCATAACGTCACATGGTGTGGAGGCGGCTGCCATTATGAAGGCGGGATTCCGAGGCCGTGCAGCGTTTCAAGGATAATTTACGGGAACCTCGACCAATCAAGGATGTCTTGCATCGGGAATGGCAGATTCCGGACAAGAAGTCATAAACTTGCGCCATCCGAAGTTAAATATAAAGAACTCACTCCATGACAAGATGGCAGTGTGCACCCTCCCAACCGGCAAGAAAAAGATGACTGGCGAATTTTCTTCGTCGCCACAGGCCGTGTCCGCACCTAGTACGGGGGCTATCGGTTCGGGGACCACGGGGGGCGGACCACGGTGGACATTGTGTTAAATTTGGTGTGTGTGTGTGTGTGTGTGTGTTGGGGGGGGGGGGGGGGGGGGGGGGTGATTATAACATTTTGTCGGACGTGCGCACGAAAATGGTTGCCGATGTAGCGCCGACAACACCACAAAGACCGTGGTTGGGTCCTAATTGGAGGCAAGGCTGCATCGTCACATGTGAGCATTGAGAAAGGTGGGATTCTAACACGACGAAGTGCGGAGCCCCGAGGCATGATGTAAAGCCGAAAGTATACAATTGTATTTATTTCATGCAAAACATGTCCACACAGATGTACAACTCCAGGGTCCTCTCGGCCAACATTCTAAGTGATACATCCCTCCAACCCCCCCACCCCACACACACAAAAAAGGATCACCCCTCACTAGTCGGTCAAATCCACGATGTCGGATGGCCACGGTGCCGCCGATGCTGGGTTCGAGGAGACAGATGCTGCCTGGCTCGGATTCTCTGGGAAGGCGGTGGGCTGTGTCACCATCCGGAGAAGCACGCCGGCAGTGTCGCGCCAACGGGGGGCCGATGCCCCCTCCTCTTCGCACCCCTCGATGTCGATGCACCACGTGCCTGATAACCCCACACGGGCCGGCACCTTTGCCTTCGGCCTGGGCCCCTTCCCTTCCAGCCACTCCCTTGTTTCCGGATAAAGCCTGTGTAGAAGTTCGGCGCACTGCATCTACATGGAGTCCTTTTGCGTGGTAACTCTCTTCGCCGACTAACTCGCCACGAGAACCGACGCGCCCGATGGCGTTGCAGCCTCTCCTCTTGCGTTCACTGGCTTGGATTCCGTTTTTTTTCAGTGTTGCTTCCCCCGCGTTCGTAGTGCCAACCCAAGTTTGGTAGAAGAACTGCTTGCGTCCGGAATCAACGGGCTCGGGACCCGGATACATCAAACCCGCCGCTTCCATGATGGTCTCCGCACTGTCCAGCAAGCCCGCGTTCTCGATGAGGAGCTGGAGCTCCGACTTGTTATGAAGCCAGCTCCACTCGAGGGGTTTGCCGACAGAGTCCTCCAGTGGATAATTCGGCGGATAGTCCTCCGGATGGTGCACCCAGTTGTTGGGCATTAATCCCGCAGGCCGAACGCAAGGTACAAGACGGGGATGGAAAGGGGCCCGGCAGGTTCGGACACTGCCGTCGCCCTATCATGTGCGGAATGATGCACTGGGGATGAAAGCGGTCTCGACAAAACGAATCCACCTGGTAGCATCCCTCCGGCCCAAACCCATTCTGGCAGATGGAGCACAGACTTCCGCCCTCACCATTTCAGTGCGGTTCCGGCCACACCTTCACAAGTCCTTGCAGTTGGTCCAAGTTCCAGTTGTGATCCCGTCCGGGCACGAGCTCCCACCTGATGCTACCCTCGGGCCCCCCGGGTAAGTCCTCCCACCCCGGAGGGTACATGGACGATATGACCGGCCACGAGGTGAGCAGCAGGTTCCGCATCCTCCCACCCCGATTCCACTCCTCTTGGATCGCCTCGAACTCCAATTCGTATTGCCGCTTTCCCGCCATTGCACACATCGCCGTCACGCACATATCCTGCGTGGCCCGCACCGCATGCACCAGGCGTTCCCTGAGCATCTCGCATGTGCCCTCCAATGCCTTGACCTTGTCGACGCTTCTCCCACGTTCCTCGGCCCCGTGTTGTTTCGCGGCCCGAAGTCTCGCCTCCATACCCCCCGCTTCCTCCCGCAGCCTCCTGTTCTCGTCCTCCATCGCAGCAGCCTTCCCCTCTCCGCCGTCACGTTGTCCGTCGCCGTCTGGAGCGCAC
>MU104907.1:0-43201 GCA_014871385.1 Ceratodon purpureus | reverse complement strand
TCATAACAAATAGAAACAAAGATCAAAGTGCATTTATCTGTCCGAGACCAGGTGCATCACCATCAAGGAAAGTGGGAAGAAGATTGGTCTTGGACCTGCCTGCGATGGTCCCTGGATTTCACATACTCAGACTTGCTTTCAAAATGGGAGTAGAAACTTTTCGAGCTTGAATCCAACCGCATTGGATATGCATATCGTTCACGTCATTGATGGTGTCGATTGCGCTTGATCCCAGCAAACGCCGCACCAGCAATCATTTCGGAGATATTTTTCTTCTTGATGTGATGGATCCCTTGAAGTACTATTGCCCTTTGTGTAGAATTGGGCTAAATAGTCACACCTTGAGTTGGGCCATTGGTCCGAACTTTCTTCAATTGCACGCTTGGTTGTCGTTGGGATTGTGCAGATGACCATGTTGGTTATTTCGCCTCAACTCTGCTTGTTGCTGACCAAGCTTGATCTAATGTAGCTATTGCTCCACTTGCTCATCCTTCAATAATCAACACATAAAAACATCAGTCCCTCTCTGAGTTGCTCTCCAGATTACAAGACAGCCCACAGAGTATCGTCAGGACAACCTCTTTTAACAGCCATTGCACAAATCCCCCACTTATTCCTTCACACACAACAAAGAGAAACGAAAAGATTCCTACAAGAATTCAATTAGAAGAAAACAATGAGGACTTGTCACATACATAGCATCGTAAGCAGACCATTACAACGCCATCGATCACTAGCAAAGCAACACTATGAGGACCCAATCTACTAGCTCCTGTGAAGCTCTGAAATACAAAGCACAACCAAACTACTCACTGCGACACACCAAAGAACGGCAGAATGGTGTTCAAACTTCTAAGAATCAATGGAAACTTGCCTGCAAATCTCACTTTTGGCCAGGTGCTGGAATGTGGAATGAGAACTGAGGATTGAAGTGAAATTCTCCAGATACTTATACTCACAACAACATTGCCCACTCTGTGAAGGATCCCAGCACTATATAAAATGACTGAAATACACGGTGAACTTGTGGTCTGTTTGAAAAATAAATTTTAAAAATGAATGCACAGTGGAGGAATCTGGGTGAGAGGGACCGGACGCCCCGACACGACTCAACCTGGTATTAATCTCGTCGGTAAGAACGCGGGTTCACCTGACCACCGAGACGTGGTAACGCGCTGGACGAGGTAATTAGTACGGGTATCTCTCTTTCAACGCGCTTGCTCACAGATTATCCTTCCAAGGGAAAATTTAGCTCAGGTGTCGTACCTTCTACTCATTCTGCTTTGGAGTGGCTATATCTCAACTTACCCATGTTAACTTAACGTGTTCAGTTTATCTTCACATTCAACGTCGATCACATTCAACGTTATTCAGTATATTCATGGTCTTCTCCAAATTACTATTGCTGAGGAGGAGCGAGTTACCAAGTATGCATTGGTTTGATCGACGCTTGCCATGCTGCCAGCTCTGAATCAGGCTAGGAGACTGCACAATTATTGTTTTCATCGCTCTGAAAGTCGAGGGGTATTCTGTGGACTCAGCGTCTGTACACGCTTTGCGCAGTTGTTAGGAAAGGCTTGAGTGGTACAATTGCTCCTTTTGAGCAGCCCCGACCACTTGCATCCGAAACTAAGGGACTCGTAGATCTGTGCCCTTCACGACAGGAGATGTACGGCAGAGGCAGAGGACACTGTTCCAATTAGCTTAAAACAGGTGTTCAGGTATGTAGAGCAAAGATTGTTTTTTTTCCTTTTCCATTCGAAGTTCTAATTCTAAGAATCCCTTTGTCTCTCACTTTTCTCGGCGCTTTTTTTCCCACAAATTATGAGTCAAACTACATAGACTTAATATATGGAGTAAGTTTCCTAACTCAATTGTCTAAGGGTAAAGAATTACTCGGTTTAATTCCTAAAGAATCAAGTAAACTTAAATAGATTTTGGCAATTTTAGTTTGACACAATCCTTACTTGTGTAATCTTTGATTTTCTTGAATTCTTTTAAGATAGGGATTTATCCCCTAAAGATTCAAGCCGTTTTTGAACCTACAAAACCAAAAACTCTGATTTTGACAACCTTGTAGAAGTTGAAGTATGATTCTTAATTTTTTAATTTTTTGATACATCCAGCCGTAAGATCTTAAACCTTGCTACTTGCACCAAAACCAAGTCAAATTTTAACGGTTGGATCTTTTACCATTTGTGAGATTATAACGTTCAAAGTTTACTGTTTTTTTTTTCTGACTTTGCGCGAAGGCATACTCTAAATCGTGCCAAGGGAGTACTTGAGTATGCTTACCCAAAAATTTGCTCATATTTTTTTCCAGGTAGGTAATTAAGTTGAGCACCTCCATGCAAAATTTTAGAGTCTCATTACGCTTTGTGGCCTTCATGCAAATTATTATCGAGAGAAGGTACAAAAAACCCCAATCTGTAAAACTTAAATGACGTGAAATGCTTTTTGGTTTTTTTATAGAAAAGTGAAATGGTTGTAGAAGATACATCCCTGAGTTTTTGAATTTATTGGTACAACACACCAGACATTCGAAAAATTCCTAAATCTCAAATTTGACAAATTTTGAAAGAAAATTTGTAAATCTACCCAAAAACTGTAAAGGTTGTTTTTGTGATTTTTGGAGGTTGCCCTTGTAAAATGTGGTAAGCTTTTTGACTTAGTCCACTTTGGGATCTGGAGTAGTGAATTGCTTACGAACACATTTCAAAAAAAAAGTTCTAAAAAAACCTAATTTTAAAGTGCTCGTTTTGGACTTGAAACCTAAAATTTCTAGATGAAGGTTTTGAAAGTGAAATTTGGCTTTGAAAATTTTGCCACATACACTTTGCGGTATAAGGAGCATCCAATAAAATTCTTAGGCAGAAATATTACTTTTAACCCCTTCATCTATACTGCCCGAAACAGCCGAGAGCCATTTTGGATTTGTATAACCTTTAGGGGTTATACAAGATTTGTGGGATTTAATTTTTTTTGTTTATTTATTTTGGACAGTGAACATCAAAGCAAAAATTATGCTATCCAATGAGATTTTAAAAACTTTTGGACAATTTGGGCAATTATGCAACACCTTTCTATTACCCTTGAGATTCTTTTTACAATAGTTTACATAGACTTCTTGAAGTTGTCAAAATTACCTTTTGATGATGCATAAATTTCATTCCAAGAGGTACCAAAGTTTTAACATAGTGGTAGAGAAGGTGCAAAAAGACCTTTTCTTCCTCCACATTTCTAGACATAAAAATAAGAGATTTTGTATTTTTTTTTAAATCTTAAATTCATATTTGACTACTTAAAGGACAAACTATAATCTTTGTAATAAGCTTTCAATTAGAATTTTTTAAAGATTGAATTCACAAAAAAATGTAAATGACATAGTTTAAGACCTCTTTCTATTACAAGAATTTTTAACATACTCCAGTTCATGTGAAATTTCCAAATCTAATATAAATAGAACCAAACATTAAATGGATTGTGATAGATAAAAATACAAATTTGACAAGTGCAAAAATGTTGTTGTCTTTATTTCAATTGCTAAAATTTTCAAAAATAAACTTCCACATTCTTTTTGTTGTTACTAATAAGGTCATATGAATGTAAGTGAAAAGGAAATAATTTTTTTCGTTTGTGAGCTTAATAAAAATTAAAAGTATTTTTACATAAATATAAGTCAAGAACTTTTAAATGCTAAATATTTGAATTCATCAAAAACTGTGATTTTCATTTTGAACAAATATTGACAATGAAATACATGTAATAAGTCAATAAGAATGGCATGACATAGATGTATTTATGTTAAGAAAAAAACAAACCACAAATACTACTACACAATCACATCACATTAAAAGTGATCTAAATAAATAAATAAAAACCATTAACACACAAAAGACACTTAAATTAGATAGAAATACCTATTTCAATTTTAAAACATAATTTTTACAACCACTTTTAAGGCGTAACACTATTTGCATGACATTTTAGAGATGAAAAATATTCAACAACATTTTTTTCCAAAATTATTTGGATGAAAAAAATAATTTTGGAAAAAAATGTTGTTGAAGTGAACACCATTAGATTAAACTATTTCAAAAGAAGTTCAACTTGGTCAAGTTTTAATCATATCTAAATTAAAAAACAAATCAACATTTTTCTAGTCTAAAAAATCCACTATTTCAAGAAATTAACAATGTTATAAATTTTTTTTTTCATTTTTTTCTTAAAGATGTGGCTAATGATATTAACTAATCAAATGAAATTTAAAGTACTAAAGATAGACATTCAAATCTTTGATAAATTTTCTTAAACACAATACATTGAAAATAATTAACAAAGATTGAATATAATTTTTGAATTTTCAATCTTTTTGTTAATTTCTAATCATAATGATTTATATTCTTTTTTCTATAACGAACTTCATTGAAATTGTAGAAATCATATATTACAAAACATTTAAAAAACCAAGGTTTGCAAGGGTTAATATGCACTCGAAGAAACTAAAATAATTATACATTTTGTACTTCCAAATCACATGAAAACTCAAAAGCGTATGCACATGACCTTGAAGCATCAACCAATAAAATTAAAGAATTTCAATTATAAATCATCAAATTTGAAAACTTTAACAAATAGATGAAAATGGACCTTGTCATTTCCAAATGTGCAATTATTTAAACTCGTAAAACAAATTTAAAAATGACCTTTGAAGCATTATAAGCATTTTATCATCCATTAAATAGCATATAAAAAAATTATTTATCTTAGAATACAACTAAGAATATCATTCAAATGGGACCTTTAAATACAAAGTATTAACAAGAAACTTATTAATAAAGCAAACAACTACTAGTGTCGCTAGCCATAGAAAGACAAAAAATCAAAGGGGAAAAAATATGATTTGGCTGTATTTGAATCTCTTTCATTGAAGTATTTATTTTGATGATGCTGAATACCTTAGCTACATCTAAGATTTGGTACAAATATAATTAATATGGTCTTCTTTGAGATAGTGCAATCTCTTCAATATAATTTAATTCATTTAAAAATAAAAATAAAGTCTAAAAAGTGTGTTTATGTCACACATCAAGTTCTTAACCCCTAAAGTTCGTTGATTATGTTTCAAAGAAGTTAGTCAAAAACTACAATTTCTGGTCCACAATATGTGTAGAAGATGAAAAAGTTATTTTTAGAATTACCACCGTAAGATCTTGAAGTTAGCACCTATTATGATGTCATGGAAAAAATTGAACATTTTTTACCGAGCGGATTGCTAGATTATAACATTTGAAGTTCAAAAAATGTTTTTTTCAAAAGGTGCCCAAGAGGATCAGCCGTGTTTGACTGCGTGTCGTGTGAGATTCTTACACCAAAGAGGTTGGGATTTTTGGGAATTCCTACTAATCACTATATAATGTACATGCGTTCCAAATTTGAGAAAGATTGCACAAATATAACCATGCGAAAAAAAGGCTGCAATTAGAACATCCTCCAAGTTTTTGTCCAATTACGTATGTGGTTTTCATTTTTTTTCTCCCTGTGGTTTTTAGAACAGTTTGCGAATCCCAACGGTCAAATTATGAATCACACAAGCACTTTCTATTTTTTTTTTTTTTAAATTACAAAAAAAGTAATTCAGTGAGGGGGATCATTGAAAATCCACCAAAAAAGAAAAAAAAGAAATGGGGAGCAGCGCCACTGCCAGAGTGCACCCCCACTGCCCACCCTGTCCCATCGAGGGCGGTACAGTGCGTGCCCCCCACTCCCCCCCCCACCCCCCCCCGCTCTTTCCGAATGGACTTCCTGGACCTGACTGCAGTGGCCCGCCAGGGCAGCCCGGGTCTTGCAGACCCCACACTGTGTACCCCCCGACGCCCATGCACCGCACAAGCACTCGGGTTGGCCCTCGCGCCCCCTCTTGGCGATCCCGCCCCCGCCTCCTCCCCGCCCGACCCGCCCCGCCTAGTCGTCTCCCGACCCCGCCCCGCTGGGGGACGACCCAGCATAGTCGTCTTCCGACCCCGCCTAGTCACCCATCCCTTTGCCCTTGCATGGGACCACAGTTGGTGGGATGCCATTGGCTACGGGGTGGCCATGTGCTCCTCCCTCCATGTGCCCTTGGTCCGCCTTAACCACAACTTGTTGACATTCCCTTTGCCACCTCAGTGTAGCTCATGAGTACATATGGATTGAAGTGTTGGTTTAGGGGTTCCCTCCACTTGATGCTAAATGCGTCTCTGTACCAAATGAAATTGGCTGAGAGCAATTTCCAAACACCCTCTTCTCTCTAGAAGGAGCTCTATTCATCGTAATTGCATCAATTTTTTTGCATAGTTCTCACATTTATAATGACACTCTAATTGGGGAGCATTAAATGAATCTAACATGTTTCTCAACGAGGAAAAAAATAAAAACAAAAACCGAAAGAATTTCACTTACATAAATATGCCCAAATTGTTTTATATGGTTATAGAAAAAAAACGTAAAGAAATCATTAGGAAGAGAAAATGATGTCAATGGTAGTGACTTACATGTTGTAAAGATTGCAATCGAAGGGCCTCATGATAATCTTCAAAACAAGTCCCGTTCTTAAAACACATGAACTTGCTATCGCAAGTTGAACAAAAATAATGTGGCTGCTTACCGTTCTTCGAATTTGACGTGTTACAAACCACACAAGGCATCCTTTTCTTTGAGTACACAGGGAAACAGAAACCACGTCTCCGTCATTGAGGAAGTAGGTCATCGTTGTCCCGTCCTCTCCATTTGCGAAGTAGAGCCTCTCATAGTGTGGTCCGAAACTGCAAATGTGTTACCGGCTTCCTAATAGGAAGCGCACGTTTGGACTTGTCAACATAAATCAAGAACATGTTGACCACTGTCATATCCATTAGAAAGAAAAATATCCGATGCCACCATTTGTGGGACCTGTTCTGTGTACAATATAATGCATGTAGTTGGTCAGCTACATCCACACCGCGCATATGTGTAGTATACTCTAAATGCATTGGTGACGTGGGGATATCATCTCGAATTGCTCCATTCCTACGAGGTACGGTTGGAACAATAAAACCGGGAGTGACAGTTGGTTGCGCATGCGTAGGCAACAAAAGAAGAGGTTTTTTATCTTTCCAAACCACCGATGCCATCCTACGTGACTCGTGCATTCGCCAATCCATCCATCCCTGCTCCATGTTCTTGTAAGCCTTTGTGTTTTTTAGAACTAGGGACACTCCAATACGGTTCGACCTCATAGTTTCCGTGGCATATATTTCATTTCCTAAAAGCTCCTTGAAAAGTCCAACGCTCGTAAAAAAGTTGTCCATAGCTATGACATGACCCTTTCCTCCTATATCTTTTGTCAAGTCTAAAACCACATTGTGCACAAGCTTTGGTTCTCCCCTTGCCCGTCGAGATTCTTCTTCTACCACTTGGGTTTTACCGCAGTAAATAGAGAAATTCCATACATACTTCGAATGTGAACATGCTAGACACCAGACCTTGATTCCCCATTTCTGCGGCTTCTGTGGCATATATTGTCGCAGTGAACAATAAGAGCCCTTATACCGTATCATCATTTCATCAATAGTGCAGAATTTCCCTAATGTCCATGCTCGCATACAATTTATTCGAATGCCCTCTATCAACCAACGCACTTGCCCCAACTTATCATAACCGGGCAACTCCTTGTCACTCACATATGTCGTTGGATTAGTAATATGTAGACATTTTGTCAATACCATGAAACGGGCACGGGTCATGAGTCTGGAAATAATTAAACAGTGAAAAATAGAACTTTTTTTGTGCCAATACGACTTGATGCAAATGCAGAGGCTCTGGGTCATATGTGAAATTTGTCTTCATCCATGTTGCATCGCGGTATAAAAATTTCACACTATTCGGGTCCCCAATATCTCCTTCATCCTCCTCTTCGTCACTAAAAAATAAGTCTCCTTCATCATCCCCACTTCCACTCTCAAGGGTGGACACAACATAATTTTCTCTCCTTTGTCTCATCCGTACAGTACGGTTGTTTTCATGTCCATTGTTGTCATAATTCCCATTTCCTTGGCCATGTCCCTCCCTCCAATAATCACCATCTACCCTCACGAGTCACTTCCATTTCTCTCTGCACAACACCATCCCCCCTCCCTGTAAATGCTTCACCCCCCCTAAACCTCGCAGCCCCAAATTCCCCTTGGAGGTCCCTCCCTGGTTCTCCCCCAATGGTATTCCCTGTATCCCCCCCCCCCCCCCCCAGTCCACTGTCCCTCCCTCGGTCCCATCCCTTCCCATTGGAGTATAACTCCCATCCCCTCCCCGGTCATTCTCCCTTCCCACCCCCGTAGTAACCCCTGCAACTTCTATCCCAACCCCCCCATTTACCCCCACATCCCCAGTTGATAACCTGCCCACAGGGTTATACCCTCTCAACCCCCTGCCAACCCCTAAACCCTCCCCGGTACCTCCAAATCTAGCTCCGATATCCCACCCTCCCGATGCTTCTATCCCGTCAACCATGACCGGGTCCTCTCCCCCCTTGGCCGCTGGCCCGTCTCCCATGCCGCCCGGAGTAACCCCCGCGACTTGTGTCGCAGTCCCTGTCTGTGCCAGGGCATTCACGGCGTCGACACCGTTCTGCAGCTCTCGGGAGCTCTCACCTTCTGCACTCATCATCTGCAATCTCCTTCCCTTCGACTTCTTTCTTCTAGTATACCTTGCATCAAACTTCTCAATGCTGTACAAATTTTCTTCAGGCCACAATAACTCCTCTAAGGATCTTCCCTCTTCAAAAACATAATCTCCCTCATCAAATGAATCTTCACTTGGCTCCTCACAAGAACTGTCTCTCCCACCATTGTCAAGGTACTCTTGACTCTCAAAAAAATCAGAGTTTAGATCCCCAATTACTATTCCAGTAATGTATAAATGTCCTCTTCAAAATCAGGAGGTTGTTGAGGAGTAGATTGAGGTATCTCAAGTGCATGTGGAGAAGGAGGTGAATGTAGTAGTGAAGGTGGGTGTCGGAGGGGAGGATTAGAACTTGATGGTTGTAGTTCTTGTAACCTCATGCTCCTTCTTGGAGCCTCCAAATAACTCTCCTACACACATCAACAACAATGCATATGAGTCAAGGCTTTTACAAAGTAATTCATGCACATTGAACACAAAACTAAAGTAGAGAAATTGCATCTCACCTCCTTCCCTCTCTATGGCCTCAAACTTTTTCGTGGCATTGCAACGTTCTACAATCTCAACTCCTTGTGTTTATGCAAAATGGAAGTGTGAGAGTATGATCTTATGAGTCCAATTTATAATACTTGATTTGGATGTAGAATAAGTCTCACTGTGCACATATTGAAGTTGTCAATCACATTTCATCATGCTTTGTTCATGACATGTGGAGTAAAGGGGCGGAATTAAATGTGCCACCATATTTTTTCAAACATGCCAAAGTGTGTAGTGCAAATTTGGGCAAATTTTTGGAACGTTGTTTGTGAATACAGACAGCGTCCATAAAAACTAGCAGTCAAGTGCCGCTCTGAAGGAGCCACCAGCCCGCAGTGTCTCTGAATGTCGCAGCCCTCAAATCCCATGACGTTTGTTTTGTCGGCTGCCACTGGCTACGTGGCTCACATGATGTTCATCCCCGGGCCCGCCCTCTGGAATGTAGGGGAGTCAAGCTCGATCTCTGTGACGGCGCCCTTGGCTTATCCCCCCCCCCCCCCCCCCCCCCCCCACCTGCCAACTGTCCCGATCTCCCTAGCCAACCTTCCCAACCCCTACACCTCGACTTCCCGTTGCAGCAGAACTGTGCCTGCCCTTCGAGAAGTCCCTGTCCGCCCTTGCACAGTCCCGTGGCCCTACGCGGGCACCCCGTCACCCTTGTCCCGTCCCCTGCCATGTTGACACTCGAATTCCCTTTATTGCCCCCCCGCCCTCCCCCACTCATGTACAGTACCCGACCCCGCCCACCACTGCCCACCCCTCCATCTCTGCCGGGTCACTCACCATCCTCAACCTGCCCAAGCCCAAAAGTCAAATTCTCTCCTATCACCTCATTGGTGGAGGAGGTTGCCCGTTTTCTCCACTGAGGAGCTTTCTTCACTCAGACCCTTATAACTTTTGCATCGAGTGTCGGAATTGAAAAAAAAAAAAACCCACATGTAGCTCTCGTTATGGCCTACCTTCAATAAAATTTTCATAAAATCAAGTTTAAAATTGCAACCGTAGGTATATGCCCAAGTTTCAAAAACGCCCATTCTAGGACAATTGTCCTTTAGGGGTTAATTGAAAATATTTTCTTCAATCAATTTTTGCTAGGAAACAAGTCATATTTGAAACAATATAATCTTCAAATCTACATAGTGAAAAATCAACTTCTTTTAATAATCTAGTTTAAGGACCTACAATTGAAGGTTGAAAATTATTTTATTTTTTCGATTTGTCTCTTTATATTAAAAACATGAGTTTTTGTAATATATTTTAGTGAAACATAGTCCAAGACTTCTAAGGGTTAATTACTGCTAGTCATTTGACTAAAGTTACATTTTTTTTATTTATTTTTTGAAGTAAAATTGGTAAATTTGTCAATAAAAAAGATTTATAACATTAAAAATTAACAAAAAATAAATCTACTTACTGTTTTCAATGATTGCATTGTTTATCGAATTGGCCAATCCCATTTAAATTGGCCACCACACTAATCAAATAAAGAGAGAAAATGAACTGAAATCACACTATTTTAGTGGACACATGTAATCAGGATCAGCCAATACAATGTATATGGGGATAGCATAGTTGGATTTTTTCAAGCAACTCCAGTGAAGTAGGAAATTGGGATCTAGGATTCAGAATAGGATTCCTCAAAACCACTGTCAGTAGGTTACACTAAAACCAAAAATTGCTTCATGTATCTTGATTCACAACAATCCATCCACCAACTCCCGACAATTTTGATGCCCTGGAAAGACTCAAGTTGTTTGTACCAACCAAGTACGCTACGACGCCAATTTGCAATTAAACTCCGAACTTTGGGTCGCTCGAAATATCTCGCCAGTTTCTCCCAACGCAAGTTTCGCACCCCAACAGGCATGTTGACACACACAAGGATCGGTGGTGGATACCGGATCTCCCCTTCATTCGCTCGTCATGTCCGGAATTGCGCGGTTGCCAAGATGATGGTCAAGGTGATTCAGGCCGTGGTGTGCATATTAAATCCCGCTGCACTCTCTCCCATAATCATTCCACTTCACTCAAGCGCTTAGTGGCATTCCTTTTCTCATTCACTTGCCCTGCTACCTCAACAGTTAGTATCATGTCACAAGTTTCTTCATGACAGTGATCACTCAGCTCACGGGTTGAATCTTTAACTGAATTCAGGCTTGCGGATTAGCATTCCAACTCCTTGTAAGTCACATTTTCACTCTTGTAGCGGTTGTCCAGTAGCTTTGTGTGGTAGCAATTTGGTGCCTTTCTTTCTAGAACTAGGCATTCAATGCTCTCCATAGTCTCAATTAATTGAGAAGTTTTGTATGCCAATTACTGTTATGTTTTACAAATATGTGACCCAGGTTGTGATCAGAGGACGTTGCAAATTGTAAGTATGTCTAGGCTGCTTGCCGACTCTGGAGCACATTTTTGAAAAAAGAATTGCCTTTCGTGATTGCAGGAAGTGCTTTCTTCAAAATGGGTGTTATATCCGGACTTAAGTTTGCCTTGGCGCTGCTCTTCGTTCGTGTTGTCTGCTCCCAACAACTGGACACACGTTGGAGAGACGATGGCCACATTACATACTACGGCTCACCCAACGGCCACGGAACGCAGGGCGGCGCTTGCGGCTACCAAAACACATTCTCACTCGGATACGACCACTTGACGGCGGCGCTTAGCACGCCTCTCTTCCAAGGTGGAGCAGCCTGCGGTGCCTGCTACGAGCTCAGATGCAAGTTCATCAAGGAATCCAAAACCGCCAAGAACTAGTGCTGGAACTATTCGCGATCCATCACCAGCACAGCCACTAACCTTTGCCCACCAGGCTCCACCGGTGGGTGGTGCGACCCGCCCCGGAACCACTTCGACCTGCCGATGCCGGCATTCCTCACGCTCGCGAGGCAGAACGGTGGAGTCGCCCCTGTGCACTACCGTCGAGTCCCGTGCCAAAAGAAAGGGGGAATCCAGTTCACCATTGGGGGCAACCCATGGTTCTATATGATTCTGATCCACAATGTCGCGGGCGCGGGCGATGTGGTCCGGGTGCAGATTAAGTCGCCGACTACGGGGTGGACTCCCATGTACCGTAACTGGGGTGCGTTGTGGACGGTGCGGAAACAGTTAAAGGGAGCGTTGTCTTTTCAGATCACTACTAGCGATGGGAGGGTTGTTGTGACCCATAATGCGGTTGGTCATGGATGGAGATTCGGGCAGACGTGGGAAGGTGCACAATATTGATATTAATTGAGATGATAGATTAGGACGACCTTGATGTGCTTGCAGGATGTGCTGATGTTTTGTTGGCCTCCGGTGGATAGGTTGCTCAGGGCAAAGATTAGGTCAGTTATTAGTGAATGGATTTATAGTGCATCCTAATTCCATGGTGCTTACTCGTACGTTCATGAGTTCTGGAACCAGAAATGGATCCTAAAAACTAGAAAAGAGCTCTTTACAGTTGTTTGGAGAATTCGTTCTTCAATATACGATCGTGGCTGAGCAGTGCCGAATGTGATCTGCCGCCTTCGATCAGGTTTTCAATTGTTGTGGCGAATGAGATGTGACTTTGCCACCGAGTGTATCAATCTATTATGCAATTAATATCAAGCATTGATTCAATACAACTCATCGGCCATGAACATATGATCGTATCTGTCTAGCTCAATTTTTTTGGTTTGACATCCCAACGTCACAGTTGTGTAGATCAACTGATGACGTTCTTGTGTGACCTCGCCTGCAACTCCCATGTAGTCCATTTTGCTTTGTTGTTACCAAATTAATATTCAATCATGAACTCATCGGTACCAGAATTTTTATGCGGATTGACTTGAGTTTGTACCAACTCCCTCTTTGCAGTAAACTCAATTCAAGTTCACTTGCTGCATCGAACCTGTCTCTGTGAACAGCTTTTCTTTGAATAAACGTTTTAACATGCATATTCATGCACCTCACATTTTTAACACATTATTCTCTGTGTGTGCAGTGCAAGCAGAGCCAACATCGACAACGTGTGAAGAATACAACAGCTTGCTCCATTCACTCAATCACCTTGTTCAGATCAATGACCTTTCCTCGAGTGACAAGTTGTTAAAAAGCGGCGAAATCCAAACGAGATTATCGAGCTGTAATGAGCGAAGTTCGGCAAACCAAAGTGGTCAACTTCATATAAACTGGTTCAAGTTGTAATTTGTTAGATCTTTTAGCAATTAAATAGTTGAGACCGGCTAATCTTCCGGCTCCGAGATAATCACGCACAGGAATTTGGAGCACTTCAGTGGACGAGTTGGTTTTGGGACAGTTTAGAAATTTTCGGCCCCTGACGGATATACAAATGCGAGTAGTTGAACGAAGTGCAAGATGAAAGTTCATGGATGAACTTTGGCGGTCGACGAATGACAATTGGTTGCCTGAACTGGGGAGCTGACTCAGCGCTCCACGTAAGCGTTTGGAAATGCTTGAGGCCCGAACTACACGGGAGGAAACTTGCATGAATGGCAATGAGTTGGATGAATTCCATTAGTTTAAATGAGCAACATGAGAAGAAGTATAGGGAGTAGCAACAATGACATGGAATAACTTTTTAGCTTTGGATTTTGCTTTGGATACTGCTTTGGGATCTACATGGCAATAAAGTAGAGCAACATGGCACAATAGATGTAGTTCAATACTATTGGGCACTAATGCTTGGAAGTTCTACAATGTAAAGAGAAAAACAAAGAAAATGATCTGACTTTTCAAAAGCAAAGTTCCATGTTGAAGAAAGTTGCATTAGGGGAAAACTGTAGTTACAAAAGGGCATTTGGGACTGGCACCTGAGAGGAAAAAAAAAATTGGGTGCCCGTGCACTTTTGACGGTGGCATGCACCCAAGGTACCACCTTGGTGCGGGTTACAGGGCTCGAAGCAATCACCTCGAGGAAGCGCGTGTGTGCCGAGTTGCTACAGTGTTGGAGCTGACAGCATGCGCTGCTACTGCGCACACATCCCGAGCCTCGCAGCTCATGTCAATAAAATATCTGGCATCGCATTCAAGGAAATTGCAAAATGAAATGAAGAACATCATCTACCCTAGTACTGTAGAAAACGACCAAAGGCTTATCATAGAGAAAACGTCACTTACAGTATATTTTCAGTCCACCCGAATAAGATTTACAAAAACACCCTTGCATTTGCTTCGTGCTCAAATTCGTAATTGCTGCCAGCAGACATCTGTAGAGAAACATGCCAAAATTTTAGTTGTCACTCTCAACCTCGTGCGCCCTTATGTTTGCCCAATTACCCTTGAATTCCACCTTACAATGGTGTCCTCCGTTCTGCAATACTCAAATTCTAAGCATCCAAATTCGTGACTGCTTTTCGTTGATGGAGACCGGCGTCAGCGCGGCCAAGCTCCTATACTCTTACCGTTGTGCCAGCAAACTTCAAAACGACAGCTCTCAAAACCGTTGGCATTAATCACTCCATATTCTATATTGGAGTGATTGCTCTCCATTACTGCTGTCCATCAAACCCCACTGCACAGTAGTAAATGCTGGCAGTCGGTAGTTCACAAAACACCCCAGCCACCTCGGCGCCACTAAACACTCCTCCACACCACGCAAATCCTTTCCGACACCATCAAGAGGGGCTCTTAATTTTGCGGGCAGCATTTCTAGCATTTGCTGCCATCAGCAGAGGGGCCTTTGGGCAGCCGGTTTACCTAACCCAAGCTTTCTTAGAGAGCCCCTTTGTGACCCCAAATTTCCTCTAATGTGAAACTTCCTCTAGCTCTCGTGTGGTTTGGGCATGAAAGGCGTTTCACACTGGTGGCAATGGCAGGGTAATAGGGTCGTTTACACTCCATGCCAGCAGGCGTAGGGAGTGCCGGAAATAGGCATAAACAATTCCCCTCAAAACTCTTTGTGCCATCAAGGATCACTTTTTTACAGCCATCTCAACTTGGCGGGTCTCAGTTTTGTTGGTAGTGAAGCTAGATTCGCGTTGATTGATGCATTGGCCAAAGCAGTGGGGTAAGTGCAGGTAAAAATCATGTTGGATGAAGTTTGTGGCTTGTTTGAGTGAAGGGTAAGTGCAGGTAAAAATCATGTTGGATGAAGTTTGTGGCTTGTTTGAGTGAATAGCTACTGTTTTTTATTCAGCCTAAATATACAATCCGGTTATGTTGTAAATAAAATGCTTTGACTATTTTGTGGTGCAACTAGGTACTAGAAGGCAAAGCTGCAAGATTGCTAGCTATAAGATTCTTCATGCACACAATTCTAGTTTCGAGCTTCGTGTATATGTTCGAAACATACCATGTACATTTCATACTTGGAGAGATACTGCTAAAATGATTATGCTTGATCATAAGATGCCTAGGCCTTTCTTTTATGTGTTTGTTATAGAATCAATAACAGCAAAAGTCTTTCGGAATTTGATATTGGAAATTAGTCGCATGCTTTTTTGATTGTATTTTCAACCGCAAATGTAATGAAACTAGGGAATCCTGGAACTCGATTGTAAATGAGGCTGGTAATTTATCACTACATTAGTACATTTTGAAAATGTCATTTTCATATCAACTTAACATTAAAATGACAAGTTGTCAACTCCTTTGTTTTTCCACATATTTAACTAATATTAGCTTATGCTATTCTCACATGTGATAATAGTACTAACTTGGTACATATGTGTTCAAATGACATGAAAAAAAAATTAAAAATTAAATCAAAAAATCAAAAAAAATCAAAATGGCGTAAAAGTCTCATAAATATGATATCAAGATGGGACCAAGATGACATGAAAATGATATTTAATAAAATAGGGATAATATGGCACAAAAATGATATGAAGATGATTGCAATGAAATTAAAATTAAATTGACATCAAAATGATACTACAATGACATATAACAAAATTATGTTAAAGTGATATTTTATTGACATTGCATTGACATAATAACAACATCAAAATATTATAAGTTAGAATGATATCAAGAAGACACCAAAATGACATGAAATTGACAATAATTAGATTGACATAAAAATGATATCAAAATAACATGTGCCAGAATGATATCAAGATAGCATAAAATGAATATTAATTTGACATTTTACAAACTTAATTTCATTATAACATGTATAAAAATAATATTAAGCTGATATTAGTTGAGTATGTGAAGAATAGATGAGTTGACAACTTGTCATTTTTATATTAAGTTTACATCAAAAGGATATTTTCAAATTGTATTGATGTGGTTGCATAGTATGCAAAATCACAACCATCTAAGGCAAATGTGTAAGGATAGGCAATATAGAAGAAGCAGGTGATGGATGTATTTTACAATGTATTTATTTTATTAAATTCAAGATGAAAAATATGAATTAATATTCAAAAATATATATATTTAAAGTTGATTGCTAGCAATAAAACAAAAACATTATTTGGGTACATAATATTTTCTCGTTTACTCTTGAAGTAATGCCTTCCTTTGAATTTTACCATCTTTTCAGATTGTTCATCTGCCATTGTTGGAACAACATTATCTAGTTTTAAACTATTAGGTTTAAACGTTTCTACAAGAGTTCAGATTGGTTTGTTAAATATCGACCTTAATAGACTTCATTCCATTGTGTTTGTGATCAATACTCCATCCACATAACTCAATTTGGGGTTCTAATATCGTCGAGGTGGAAAAACACTTATCCTGGTCAGTGGTATAATAAATATAAGACAAAAAATATGTTGTTTATAACTACTTTCTATAGTTGAATTTTCAAACAACATAAAAAATAATATCAAAAGGATTTTACGCGCTATCAAATTTCTAGGTTGCCTTACCATGATTACAATTTATCAAGAATAATAGCTTTTAAATAAATATATTTAAATTTGAACAAATAGTGCTAAAATGTTAAATAATTACTATTGACATTTTTGCTTTTCAAGCAATTTTAGATTGAAACCATTCTAGTTTATGGTTTAAATTAACAGCTAAAGCAAACTAAACTATGAGCACCAACTTTATTACATGAAGTAAAAGTAAAATTCTCAATCCATTTTATTTTGCGCTCCAATTTTATTTACAAAATGAATTGAATTCTATATTGCATCTGATTTTACTTTAGAAAACCGTTTTTACTTTATTAAACGATTTATGTGCTATCAAATGTCTAGGTTGCCTTACCATGATTGCAATTTGCCATGGTTAGGTCTCATTGATTTGATTAAGAAATTCTAAGTTGTCCTTCCATAATTACAATTCATGAATAAAAATTAAGTTCACTTTCGATTTGGTATTGAAATATTGACAATTATGATTTTATATACCGATTTCATTACTATTACAAACTTATAATAATTTTGATTCAACGGTCAAACCAATGCCTAAATCCAATCGTTGGATTGAAGCTTTGATTTAACCTTTGGATCAAAGCTTCAATTTAATTGTTGAATTGAGACGTAGATCCCATAATCGAATCAAAGTCTTAGTACAACCGTTGGATATAATTTTTTTTTCAATTGTTTGATCTAAACCTTGATCCAACAATTGGATTGAAGATTCAATTCAATGGTTAAATTTGGATTGGATTCAACCGATGAATCATGATTCTACTTATAAGAATCCAATCATTGGATTTATTTTAATTTTTAATATGTATCTCTTATTTCTAAAAACAAAAGGCTACTTGGTATATAAACCTATGTGAACATATCTTTTCATATATTTTTCTTATTATGAACATTATGTTTCTTTTTATTTGGGTTTGAGTGATATGATAATTTATTTTATTAATTGTTGAGTGGGATTTCAATCTTTTTAAACAATATGAAGTGTAGGAATGTGAAGAGAGATGGGATGAGAACTTATAGTAAAGTAGAGAACATTGGGGTGAGGAGTAGAAGTAGGTCACTGAAAGGTGGTTCATAAGATGGTACAATGAAAAATAAGAGTGGAAAAACTTCATCTCATGGAGAGAAGTAGACTACATGAGAAATTGAAGCATTGTTGGACGCATATGAATACAATTATGTCAAATCGGAGAGACCTAACCTTGGCAAATTGCAATGGGAGTATTATGCAAACAAGGCGAATAATAGACCTAGAAGGCTCCAAAATGCATTTCTTTGAGGTGCTAAACAATGCAAAACCAAGATGGATACTTTGCGAGCGCAATGTAAGAATTTGAAGATCAAAAAGGCGAGGAATGATTCAAGTTCCACATAATGGCCCAGTACTTTGCAGCTATTGAATAGGATGTTGGGGACCAACCCTAAGTCTACTGGTTTTGATAGAAATTGTGATGGAAAGAAAAAAGTTTCACAGTTGGGCAAAGATCTAATTGAAGATCCTTTTGAATTGGTGGATGAAAAGAAGGGAAAAAAATAAACAAAAGATGGAGTAACTGAACAACAAATCAATCAACTCAAAAGAAAGTTCAATGATGGTAAGTTTAGACTTTTTGAAAAAACTTGTTTGAAGCAAAATCAAAAAGCTCTTTATACTTCATTTAAATAAGAAAATAATAAAATGGAATTGGAAAGAGCAAGACAAAAGATGTACATGAAGCTTTGGTAATTGCAGTTGTGGAAACTAAAGAGAGGAGAAGAAACCAAAAGATGAAGACAATAATCGAAGTGGAGGAACCAAAAAGCAAAAGAAACTAGAAGATGAAGAGAATAATAGAAGTTGGGGTCGAGATCTAGATGAATCTAATGCAATATGGTGGATAAAAAAATATCAATTGCAATGGAAGCATAAAGATGAATTAAAGCAACCAAGTGAATGATTGGGAGATGAACATATAAATGAGGCCATGGACATTTTGTGGTACTCAAAATTAAGCCACAAAGGATTGAGCCTACCGTTTATTCTATTGAGTAGAGAGAAAGTGTCACACTTCTATGTTTACAACAATTATATGTAAGAGGAAATCGTTGAGCTCTTGCTTATATAAACCCTCACATACATTGTCATACGTTATATGATTCAGCAAGGTGCATGTCAATTTATGGAACTGAAGATGATAAAGCGCTATTGCAAATGGCCATTGATGTAGCAACAATTCGCATGGAATGAGCTAATGTACAACAACAATTAGATGGTTCATCTTGTGGTCTATATGTTATTGTGTATGCTCTTGATATTGTTGATGTTATAGACCCTAGAAGAATTAATTATATTGAACTAGAAATGATGACACATTTCTTGTTTTGTTTGAATGGAGTCATGTTAAAACCCTTTTCAAGATATGCTAAAATGGATACTAAAGTATGAATGGAGGTTTTATTTATTTATATAAGTATTGAAGTTTTGATTTCTACTTAATATTATATGTCTTACTTTGATTTTGTAGCAAAGTCTTTATGGTATTTTTTTATTTCAAATTGTAAACCAAAAAGAAAAAAAGAAAAAATAAATTATTTTGGTTTTTAATATTTTTCAATGGTGCATTAAAAATATCTAAAACAAATCATGATGTGCGTTCAAGTTCTAACTACACTTCAACTTCTAGCTACACTTCAAGTTCTAGCCACATCTTTCCACAGTTTGCCGCAAGCACTTCCGGGATATCTAATTATGCTGACATAAAGTGTGAACGACTCCAATAGGACACAAGCGGTTGCTTGCTCTAAAGTTTTCCACGTAGGCATTATCTCATCCATGGCGGAACCTCCTCTTTTCCCTATCTTCCAAGGAAACTCACTGGTAGACAAATTAGCAAAAGCATATGTGAAAACTAAATTGCACCTCACACTATCATCTTTACAAAACAAATGCGACAAGGAAGAGATGCGTGGTATATTGCTTTATAAAAGAATCTGGGCAATTGCAAACTTATACAAGATGATTTCAAATTATCTAAGAGTAGGTTCTCTTCAAAATAAATAAAAAATATTTTTTTGATACCCTTAGAATAATACCCCATTTACAATTCTCTGTAATGATTTAAAATATGTTATTAACAACCATGTTATTGAATATTTCACATCAAAAAAATAATGAATCATGTATAATATTGGCTAAAGATACATAAAAAATCAACCATTTAAAATACATGTACAATTTGAGATAAGATAAGTTCAGTTTCTAGCAATAAGTCTCAAAACCTTCGTATTTTTCTTGAAAATATACATATGTATGAAAATAATATTAAAAGAAAATTTGTAAGCAAACCTTGGATTGGTAAATGATACAATTGGATATGTGTATAATATTGTTATACGTGACAATAAAGCCAATGTTAATACATTATTCAGATAATTCATCTTTATATATTTTAGTTCATTTCAATAATTTTATACACAAACATAGATTCTTTAAGGATATTAAAATTGAAGGGCTTTCAAAAAAATATAGTTCCTATTGCTCCAATATGTCAAAAATTTGAATACAAATAGAAAATGATGGACCACAACACAAAAATATCTTAATTAAAATTCTACTTAATCCAACATTTTGCTTATCAAATTATAAAGACAAAGAGAGACATTTGATAATATCATAGTAAACTTTTACGAACCAGTAAACACGAGTCCTATTCATATCTCAATAGGAACAATATTCAATTTTTAATGACATCAATCCACAAAACCTTCAATATAACTCTATATTGTATGATCCAAGAATGTCCTATGATAATAATCTACCAAATAATACTAAACGTGAATCAAGAAACCTCTTCAACTTCTTTGGTCGATAGTAGTATAAGTTTGCAAATGTATCCAAGATCTCGATATAAAATCATGTGGCTTGTTTACTATAACCTAAGTAATTAACATTGCATTCAGTATATCACTAGAAGACTTAATATACAATGTTCCATTAATGAGGCAACATTTAAGGAATTACCTCAATTATAATTATTTAACTTTATTTCCTAAAATTATTTAATTATTAAAACCACTTCTTAGAGATGAATAAAAAAATTAAACATCTTTTACGATTGTGAAAGTCTTCCAAGGTAAATTACTAGAATTTTAATTTCTGATGTTGTTTATTCAAAGAATATATATATTTTTTTTATCAAAGATTGTGCATAGCAACGCATAGCCCTAGTGGATTAGAGCCTAATGAAATATGCTCCACTTTTTCCTTGTAGGATTCCAAATAAAGTCTCATGGACTCCAACCCAACTTTTCCTTAGTGTAAACCCAAAAGCCAAGATTTGGTTTAGACTATGGTGGAGAAGTGCACTGGTCATGAAAAAAAATGCATTTCTAAACTGTGATTGGCAAAAAATGCAACTCTTGACCGGAAGGTGTTTATGTGTTTATACTAGGTGAAGACAACAATGGTGGAGGTTTCTCATGGATGATAAAATGACATGGCCACCTATATGACACCACTCTTGAGGCCAAACAAGAAACTTCTCTTGCGGAGAAGAAGCCCAAGTGAATAAAAAATTATTTTTCAGAAACTGATTTAAACTATAGATTCTACCATCAAGAGTTGATCCATGCACCTCGTGCTCAACAAGTCAAGCCTCTTAGGCTCGCGGACCATCACCACCTTTTCTTTATATCCCCACCTTCTTAGAATTGGATTTATACACTTCCCACTCTGTCTTCTACATGCTGTGATTTTTTTTCAAAGCCATTTTGAAGACTTAGAGTTTATTTTTTGGACATTTTTATCATGTTTTTTGAAGACATGAGCATGTGAAATACCAATGGTATTGTTCTTATTGATTAGGTGTTGATACATCGCCAAGATTGATAATTGGCAATTTGGCAATTTTAATTATTTTTGGAATAAAACTGAATATTATATTACCATGAGATGTTTTTTGATTATGGAAAGTGAAAATCAACCAAATTTTTTATAATTCTTTCACATAATTTGATAATAAAATAATTTTGAAGTTTAGTCAAATTCTCATACATATGCATATTAATTTTTATGAACACAATTCATGTTTAAATCTTTTGATACAATGTGAATGTAGAGATTTATGGTTTTTTATCAAAAAAAGACTTCACCATTTGGTGAGCTTCTCTTCAGCGGTACACTTCTCTAGTGAACTTCTTTGTTAAGCTTCTCCTCTATGTGTTCAAACTACAACCGGTCAAGACTCCTTTTGTAATATTTTATTGCCTTTAATTCTTCTCCGGCACATCCACCATTTGTTTCATATAACCATGTCTTGGCCAAGCATTCGTGATGGACCAAAGACCTTCTCCACTGTAGTGTAAACTGACCCTAAGTTCCAAGATTATCTACCAACGAAAACACTCCATTTCTTTGCGTTCCGATTGTGTAAAATGGCCCTCAAGTATGGTGGTTTTCTGTTTCCAGCGTCAATGATAGAGCTCTTGGAAAAATCAACTTCGAAGATGAACACTACCGGTTCCTTCTGACGCTCTGTGTGATGGGTTGCCCACTCTGGAGGACTGGCAGCTGATCTGTTACCGGCCATTCCTGGGCCCATCGAAAAACTCAATTCCAGAGACAAACGAAGGCTCAAAGTGGCATAATCTGCAGAAAGGAGTCATCAAGGATCATGCTGTTTTTCAATTTTACAAATCATGATACTCTCTCCTACCTCTAGAAGCTTCATACCATAAAAGAATAGCAGATTACGTATATATTTTTTCATTTTGGAAAATAAGGTTTGTCTCTCAAAAAATCACTTTTTATTTTCGTTTTCTCTAAAAGATTTAAATTAAAAAAAATTGCTAAAATGAATTTATCAAAATCTCGGATTTTTTTGGCTTTTTTTTCAGAATTATTTGTGAAAGAACCATGGTTACCGGAGTACAGATAATATACTGTATTTGTTCCAGGAATCTTTCACATACATACAAATTTTTCATACTTCTAAAGTATTTAGAATATTCTGATGATGGTTATTTACAAGTACGTAAAATAATCTGGAAGTACGTATAAATCTAGCCAGAAGTACGTAGCTAAAATTTGCAAATACAGGAATATTCCTGTGCTCCGGTAACCTTGGAAAGAACCCGCTACCCTACTACGGTGCTGTACTGATTGATGATACAGCACTATGCTAAAATGCAATGTCGTCACTGCGTTCACATATTCGTAATAAGCGCCGGTTGATACCACTCACAAGAGAACCATGGACAGTGTTTTCAATATTTTCATTCCAAAGCTGATTAATACATTTCAATACAAAGTCAGCATCAAAACATAAACTGCATTTCGCAAATTCCACACTTGTCAAAGCACCGACCACTGTAAAATGTAAATAGTATTTATCGATCTATTAGTTTTTCCGAAATCCTTAAGTTAAATCATTTCACAGCGTTTCCGGAAGAGATATTATCTACTAGATTCATGGTGAGAGGCTGTTGCTGCGCCAGTGCGCTCCTTCGGGTGAGAGGCTGAATGCTTTGGTTCTGGGGGGTTCATACCGCTTGGGGCAAATGTGATCGGTGCTTTCCATGTGCTCTCAGATTGCTGCACCAGAAACCGCCACTTTCTGGGGCCTTTTTACTTGTTAAATGGCACAATCGGTGTGGGGAAAAATACACCCAAATTGGACAATCATAGAGGATATGGACCCAAAAAAATTCAATTTTTTGGAGTTGTATTGAATTTGTTGTGAATTTTTATAGGTCTAAATACTAAGATTTTAGTAATTGATACAAGGAGGTTATCAAAATTAATTATAGGTGTATCAAAAATCAATAAGTCTAAATCATGTTGGTTTGAGTTTTTTTTATGCTTACACTAGCCATTCTTAATTACTAGTGCACTTAGGCACCAATGCATAGTAGTTGGTCCTACATAGTTTTTGATGCTTCTACCTTAGACTAACATGATCTAGTAACAACTTCATCTCTAAATTCACTTTAATTTTTTATTTGATTTTTAAAATTAAATTAAAAACAAAGAAGTATAGATCAAAATTGAAATCAAGATGTGTCAAAGAATGTGAAGTTATATGTCTTTATGTCCGTTATATGAGTACTTTGATTTGTTTATGGTATATCTGTATTTGGTGTTCATTTTCTTTTACTGTAGAAAATAGGAGTTATCGGGAATATTTTTATTTATGATTTTGTATAAAATTTCAAATTAATATTGAATATCAAAGTTAAAGTACTTCTATAATAGAATATATAAAGATTATTCCTTGTTCGTATCATGTGGTGCTAATTTTCAATCATGACAATACATTAAATCACCACCTTCTTCTTGCCAAAATTTGGAATGTTACTATTGGATTTGTTCTTTTTGAAATAGTGACTTGTGGTGATTTTGAACTTCATGGTAAGAAGTGCCAAAATTGGTTTGTAGTTTACTTCCTTCAAAGTTGGGTGGTGCTCATAGAAAATACTAACTAATGTACTAAAACTTAGACAAAAATAACCTATAGGAAAAAATTTTAAGCATGATGTTTAGAAGGTAGTCACACATTCAAATTTGTAAGTGAATTTAAAGTTTTTTAATTTTGAAATTCATCTAAATTAGGATCTCAACATGTCAAATTAGACATGTTTCTAATATCACTAAGATAATGTTAAAAATGTCCTACCTTTAAAAAATATCTAAAAATATTTTACTTTTATTAGCATAATTATGGTAAGTAGCCATGATTTCTTTCTATAGTGATATTTTATATTTTGAAAAAATATATTACATAAAAAGTGTAGCTACTAGAAAATGGTCACTTTTAAACTTTGTAATTAACTTCTAAAGAACCATTTACAATTTGGATAAGCTTCTATGATGTTATTTTAGGATGTGGTTTTTCAAAACTTTTTTAAGAGGTAGAAAATTGTAAAAGAATCGTAAATGTCAAAATTATTTTCCTACACGTTGGAAAAGTAATTATGTTGCTCAAAATAGTTTTTTTGTTCAGCAGGTAGCTAAGGCAAGTGTATTACATCCTTCTATGACTTATGCACTAAATACATGAAAGTTTATAGAAATAAAGAAATGTTTAACCCCTAATCTGCCATAGTCCTAGAGAGAGTTTCTTGAAATTTTGAGCAGGTTCCAAAGATGTCATTGTGATATGAAGACATATGGAATCACAAGAGCTTCACGGGATTTTTTTTTTTAAACACTAGACATTGGCATCAAAACTCATTGAAAAATATTCTTATGTATACACTTTGGAAGTGATGGACTTTGGGCTATGACTTCAAGCATGAAGATTGCCATGTCAAACTTGCAACCTTAGAATCACTTTACATCAAGGGGCCGAGCCAATCAATAGAGTGAGAAGTTTAAATTCCTCACTTGTGCTTGGCTAAAAGGCAGAAATTTCCCCAATTCCTTTAAATTTAGAGTCAGGGCTAATTTTGGTGGTATGAATTTTTTAATAAAAAAATTCAAGTTCTGACATGGCATGCGCTTCATAAATAGGGTGCACCAAAAATGGAAGGCCAATTCTTTGTCTTGGAGCCAATGTCAAAGTTGAATATGAAAACTTTTTCAATTAAAAAAAATATTTCAGCCAACAAGGTTGATTTGCAAGGCAACAAAGATTTGATACCTTCACAGTGTAGGCATGAGGAGAAAGTTTCCATAGATTTGGTCTACCTCTTTCTTCCTTCTTCCTTCATGTCTATCCAACCCAATTCTTGTCCCGAGACCATTGCAGTAATTTTCAACGCAAACACCAATTGCTATTGAAATGAAATCCAAATTACCTCTTTGCTATGTTTTTGGTCGATGTATGTGATGTACGTGTGTAGATACTTTTTTGAGGCTACATGCTCATTTGATTCTGGTGATTCTTGGACTTAATTACAATAACCACCACAACATGTTGCACAACTATGAAGAACACAAGAGCAACTAAAATCTTATGTCTTTGTTCATCCATTTTGTACAAATGGCTATAAAGAGAGAGAGGGAAAAAAATGAAGCTATTTCTTTTTAAAGATTTTTTAGATTGGCCAAGTTTCTTGGCCGCAAGGTCTTACATATGGGAAATTCGGCCCAATTATACTCTTCTTATAATGGTTAATTGAGACCAACCTCCACCCCAAAATGGACTAAAATTTCATGTAATTTATATTTAGGCAAATTGCATTAAAGGAAATCTAGGGTCTCTAAAAGGCCTTTGAGTTTTCCACGTGCATGAAATTTTGGTGAAACCCATGCACTTTATCCTGCTGGCACCAATGGTGCCACGAGGTCGCCAACAGTAAATTTTGTACGTCTAGCCAATCACCGACAGTGCCGGCGTGTGCCAAAACTATCAGCGCACAAACAGTGCGAGCACTAATGACATTGCCAGCACTGTGGCTATTGACGCTCTTAGCGAGCATGACATCCATCAATGGGATTATATAGAGAGGTATGCGTGGGCAGCACGTTCACCTACTTTGGGTTGTCTTACAAGGCCTTTTGAAGACCCCACATTTCTCCTAATGGGTCCAACCTCTATGTGTAAAGCGACCCTTATTACTAAATTCGACGGGCTACATGACTTTGGCTATAGTATGAACTGCTATGCACTTCACTGAATTAAAATTTTCCAGTTCACTCAGGAATTTCTACAGCCCTCAAAATTCTAGCATGGTGGTCCGGAATGACCTTAAACTACCAGATGATGGACTTGGGTACCCTCGGTTATTGCCGAGGTGCTAGGGGGTTGGCGGTTTGATTCCAATCGGCTGTAAAATCTCACTTGTATCAGATGGATAACCTCGGCAATGGGTTGCTAAAAGCAACTCGTCCGCTTAGCCGCGGATTGCAAAAAGTAATCCGTGTGTTCCAAAACATAAAAAATAATAACATTCTGGCATGGTGACTTCCTGGTCCAATTTTACCCATGTTCATTTTGTAGGAGTGACCTTGTTGACAGAGATGAATCCAGCGCATCTGCTAAACTAATTGTGGTGGTAACTTAATGTCAGTTGAAAAGACAGGAGACTACACTGTAGTGGTGGTAATAATTTCAGCTGAGATTGAGTTTCTGCCATGAATAATCACTCCTCCAGCAGGAATTGTTAACCTATGGTGAAATACACAATGACCTAAGTCACTCCTACTTGAACCAATCACATGTCCTCAGGGACATAGAACAATCTCGAAGCAACATTTTTAATTCATGGTGGTCGTATAAGATAGTAGGTCCCTCTGTTATGAGACTTCTAGGCTAGCATATCCTCGGTGGGAGAAGTTGGTGGCCAAAATCAAGATGACAATGAACTAATCTGACTCATCAACAATATACAATACTACTTACGTCAGCTTCCTTTTGAACAGGGATTGCTGTACGAGCACACTAACTTATGCTTGTGGCATCTCCAAAGGAAGTAGAACTCCGGCCCAAAAATTCTCAGTCTGTTCTGATTTCTCCAAATTGAGGCATTCAGTAACTTCTTCACAATCAAATGAAATACTCCTTCCTTTACATGAAATTTAGACTAGTAAAGATTTAATTCCTAAAGCCTTTAGGCTTTTTTTCCCAATAAGAATACATCATTGCTTCTAAAGTGCCATGGATGTAAATGAAAGTGAGATATGAAATTCTCAATTGTGAAATTTTGAAGTAGATCCATTATAGATGATGTGGATTGATATATTCTGTCTACATAAAGTTGTTAAAACCATCTCAAATATTCATTTGTATTGAGAAAATAAATCATGAAAAGAATAAATGTATCAAAATAGCCTTGCAATATCCAAAACATCTCAGATTTTACAAAGCACAAAAATTCAAAATTAGACCACCCCCTCCTATACTAAAATGATTACCAAATTTTGACATTGTCTTGGATTTGGTTGTAATTTTCACTACAAAATCTACGCTTGAATTGAAATCAAATTCAACAAATTTCATTACAATCAAGCTCTAGATAACAAAATGACTCCTCAATGTGATTTGTCCAAAATTTGAATGCTACAACTATTAGAGATTATTTGGGGAATCTAATTTAAAGGCTATAAGACCTTGGTCCACCTTTTTATTAATATTATTTCAATGGCCTAATTATTCTTTGTAAACTGAATCTCATGTTTACATCACAATAATGTAGCTATATTCAGTAGATGCATAGGAAAGAAGTAAAGTATAAAAAAAATAAAAAATTGTAATAATATTTATTAACATTTTATTTGTTTTTACATTTTTCTATTTTTTTACTTCATTCTCTTCCTATTCATCCCACTGTCTAAATTTGGAGCCTGATCTACCTTATAATCAATGTTATGGAAAAGTTCTAAGTCAATGCACGCGGATAACTAGCAGCTAGTTACAAATGAGTCAACTGAAATTGATGTTTAGCGGGTAGAACTTAAATGTCTTATGCCCCCTTCCCACCAGTAGATTGCTATCTACGGTGGTAAAGGGCTTAACTATGTTGGTTACAAAATATCCCAAATGCGTTCACATGAACACACAGGGTTGGTGGTTTTCTCGGATTGGAAGTTGTGTAGAGATGGGAGGTATGGAACCTGCTGTTCACATCAGGAGTGGCCAATGCCACTCCGTTGCCACTAAGGACTGATGGATGACGAGACATATCCGGGAGATTTCCCATCACACTTGAGTGCCTGCCCGGGTAGTGCTGTCGGGCAGTACGGGCAGCGCTCCGGGGGCATGGGCAGCTTCAGAGGGGGAGTCCATCTTCCTCGATTTCTCTTTCCTGTCTTCTCATGCACGCTGCCTCTCCCCGCGAGTACTTCACTTTTTTTGCAGCTGAATCGTGTGTTGCAGAAGGGGAGAAGGGCCATCTAGGTGTGATTCGCATTTGGAATGAGATTCGGAGGCCATGTGAAGCAGTCGGATATGAGAGTGAGGTTTTGAGGTAGGAATCTGGACTGGTGCTGGTTGTGTCTTGTAACTTGGTGGTTCCGGAGCTTTGTGAGTTGTGGATGGGGAGTGGTTGTGAGTTCAGGTCTGGGAATGTGCGAGGATTTGAACATCCTGGATTATGGTTGAAGGTGGCAGGTTCAGTGTTGAGTGACGATTCTTCGAAGTCCATGGTTTCACTTGGGTTTTGTCAGGGTTTCTGGTTGTCCAAGTACCCTTGAATCATTTTTTTGAATTTGTGAGTAGGCAGAGATTTAATGTACTTGTGAGATTGATGAGGCTGGGTTGGATTTAGAGTTGGTTTTTGGAGAAGTTTTGAATTTCAGAAGATTCTACCAAGTTCCCTAAATAATCTGATATGGGCTAAAGCTTACTCCACAATGTATACTTTTAATGACGTTATGGCTTGAAATATCAGGGCCTGCAGATTGGCGTAGGAGCCAGAGGCTAGAAGGATTGTGACGAAAGATGGCAAGCGAGGGCTATGGGGTGGGCATGTGGGTAGGAATTATGCTCATATTGGAAGGCATTGTAAGCGTACACGGTGTGCAAGATGAGTGTACTGTTGAGCTTTACGACATGATATTCAGGCCGACCCTGAGCCAAATTAAGATCCGACATGCAATCGTGGAGTTTTATGCCTCTTGGTAAGCCTGTTGTCTGGTCTGTCTGAATGCTTCCTGAAACCACATCGTTTATTAATAATTCAGGTTTAGCTTCTGCATACGATTGATCTATAGTCTCGGAGAGGAGTTCAGCTAAAATGCCATTTCAGCATACATCATGTTGCAGCAATCGCAAGCTGCTAATCGCTCCAGCAGCCAACTGAGGAGCAGAGTTCCACAAACATGTGCTCAAAGCAGAAATGTTTTCCACGTACCGACAAGAGTATAATTTATGTATCGTGAAAGCTGAATTGGGCAGCCGTTCAGGGCAGAGGAACTGGGCACCGAGAGAAGGGCCGTGAAAATGTAGAAAATCCCGCTTTTAACTGAAAGGCCAGTGGGGACTTAACTGCTGGGCCAAATGCATTCTCCATACCTCCATGTATTTGCGAGATTTCTTACTTAAAAAGGAAAATTTCTTCAATATTTATCACTGCGGTGCCACCACCGTGACACTGCACTACCACCATGGACAAAGTCTACCACACCCCCTCACTCCGAAGCTACATACCAGGTTCGGGACTAAACAACGCTTTGCAGTGTGAAAGTCCAGTTCTAGACCACTGCATAAACTTCCCCGCTACCTACTTCCCACCTCCTGGTGGGAAGGGGGCATTAGGATATTTACCAGTTGATAAAATTAAAAATCATCCATGTATCGCATGAGTACGTACCAGACATGTGTCACCTAAATATTGTTAAATTATCATCCATGTATCATCTACCTTTATCAAATGACGTCAGAGAAAAAAGGATATTAACTGGATTAAGTCCAAAATCTCTCCTATAACTGTTTCAAGTACAATGTACCAATTACTTATAATTTTCAATGTTGGAATATATCCATTTCAGATTTTCACAATTACATTGTGATAAAAATTGTCTGGTATTACAGTATTTAAAAACCACCAGAGTCTTATTATTGGATTTCCTCCTGAATATCTTGTATGGTAAAAAAAGGAATTCCAGCATATCCTATATAGTAAATTCGATTTTGAGCAGTCTCTGGAGAGCCGTGACAATTGCGGTGGTTGTAGCAAAATTGATCACCTGTGGAATCATCTGATGTGTTCACATTCACAAACATGTGTAACTTATGTTCATTAACAATTTTCATGTCATGTTTCAAGCCCATATCTACGGTGCAGGATGTGAATAGGTCTGGGCCACAGCAAGACCTTCAGTGCGTCAGCAAAGTGTATTTCCCCAATAATTTACTGTAATTACCAACAATCACATGTTTTGTTCTGGACAAGGAAGAGTCCCACAATACCCGGTGTGAAGAGTAGACAATGGAGATACTTGATTATTGAAGAAGAGGAATTTTGGTCCGTTTTTTGAGGGGATTGTGTGAACTAAGTATCTATTTGTCAAATATCTAGTATCATTGTTCATATGTCGAAGATGGAGAGGACAAGACTATTGTCTACCTAAAGAGGTAGACAATGTGGACATTTAACCATAAAACACACATTGAGGAGGGGTCTCTTTAAAAAACCCCGTCAAGCGGTGCGCACGGGCAGCCATCCGGCCGTCCGTCAGGGCCCTCCACTGTCTGCTCCCCTCCCGCCCTTTTTTGCCTGCTCCATCTCCACCTTTCCTCCGCTCCCCTCCGCACCCTCGTACCTTACAGCGACTCCTCCCCTCCGCACCCTCGACGCACATCGCAGCAACTCCTCCATCCGCACCCTCGCACCTCGTAGCGACTCCTCCCCTCCGCCCATCTGCCGCCCTTCCGTCGCTCACTACTCTCCCTTGCATTCGCCCTTGCTATCGCCCTCGCCCTCTACTCGTGATATGCTCGCCTCCGTAGCTGCTGCAGTTGCCGCCGCCTACCAGCACGCCCCTTCATCCCTTGCCGCTCACCCTCACCCTCCTTGTTGCCTTGCTCGTGATCTTTGTCTTTGTTCTTGTAGTCGTATTTAAGAGTATTTATTTCAAACAAGCTCAGTTGTATAAATCGCAACCAGGATGCAACTCTCAAAATCCGGTAGCTCACTCTAGCTCACTCATGATTCCACTTGGACATCACAAGTCACTCCCACCGCACTTTCTCAACAGGGGTAAGGTTGTGTAACATATGTTGGTAACATTGGATCATGTTGGAACCTTGCTTCGCAAGTAAGGTTTCATGGACTTGACAACAACTCAAATCACAAACTTATTGATCACATAATTTAATAATGCATTTGCAAGACAAGTTCTTCCAAGTGATGAGTCTGTTCTAGCACTAGAACGATTTCAAGTATTTATCAAGGTTCAGACTGGGAGAAGATGTGCATATTGTCAAAAATGTCGGGAATTACTAAAACCCTTCCTTTCACAGTACAATTCAAGGCTATGATATTCCAAGCCAAAGGAATGATCAAGTCTCAATCATAGCTATAAGGTAGTGGCACCCACTCCCGTGGGTATAAGAGAATTGCACAGTTGTAGAATAAGGAAACAATTTGCAACCAGATAGGAAAGAAGGCGAATACAAAACAAATAGGATCGTGAGAAAAAATCCATGAATATCAAAGGGTTTGAGTACAATCTGGTCCCTCAAATAGGAAAGTGGTGAGGCACCCCTAACCGTGTCAAAGTGGTGCCACTCCTGTGAGCACAGGACACACATTACACGCTACCGGATTGGTGTGCCCACTCAAAGTAAAACGGGATGGAATGCCGATGTAGTGCACGGCAGTGGGCACACCACGGGAGTGGGTGCCGCTACCTTACATATTACGTTGTCTTCCTGTTCTGAATTTTACAGATCTGTGTGTCTTGAAAAAATTGTCTTGTTGCTCCGGCATTTTGGAGCTGAATGATTGATGTTCTGTTCCTTGTGTATGTATGATACAGATAGGGGCGAGGGATGAAGGGGCGTGCTGGTAGGAGGCGGCAACTGCAGCAGCCACGGAGGCGAGCAGATTAGGAGTAGAGGGCGAGGGCGATAACGAGGGCAAACGCAAGGGAGAGCAACGAGCGATGGAAGGGCGGCAGATGGGCGGAGGGGAGGCGTTGCTGCGAGGTGCGAGGGTGCGGAGGGGAGGAGACGCTGCAAAGTGCAAGGGTGCGGAGGGGAGTGGAGGATGGGCGGAGATGGAGCGGGCGAAAAAGGACGGAAAGGAAGCAGAGAGTGGAGGGTCCCGACGGACGACCTCTCATTTAGCCGGATGGCTGCCCTTGTGCACCGCTTGACAGGGGTTTTTAGAGAGACCCATCGAGAAGTAAAGTGAGATAGTGGGTAGGTTAAATGTGTATTTGGTACAAGTTTTGCTTCCAAGCTATGAATCCATATTTAATGGTTGGAATGTGTATGTCTAATGAAATTAGTTTTGTAATATATAGTAGATTGACACTATTGGTAAGAAATTTAAAGGCATGTGGAAGTTGGAATGATGAACTTATTTTTGGGATATAACTAAATATTTTCTATATAAATTTACACACCTTTATCTAAGCTTTTAGAAATTTTTAATCTATTTATTTTTATTTTGTAAAAAATTACAAATATTTAGCTTATAGTCTTGGGCTTTTGGCTTGGTTTTAAGACTTAATACTTAAACATGCCAAAGAATTCAATTTTTGCATTTTAAAGCATTCTTTTAGCCCAAGAATTTGAACTTTTGCCATAAATCAAGATGAAGACTGATAAAAAGATATTAGATTTCAGTATATAAATAATCTATCTTTCTCTAGATTTATATAATTACAAAGATTCATTATAAAATATAAGTAGAAGATAAAACTATAAATTAATGTTTAAAATAAATATGTAGACCGTGAACTTTAGATTATATATGTAAGGTTAGATCTATGATTGTTATTATTGATGATTATTTTGTAATTTCTAAGACTAATATTTAATTTACTTTTACAATCAAATAACAAAAAAAATATTGATAATCTATGGATGAAATTTCTTGTGATGGATTGAAATGTGACACTTTAATAGTGGTTATTTTTTCTACATTATTTGATTGATTAATTTTACGAGTATTTTAAGGGCTCTTTGTGGAGTAGAATCTTAGGATTTTTTTGTGAATTACTTTAACATGAAATGAAGCATAGAAAATTCACTTATCATTAATTTTTTAAATTTTACATGTACACAAAGCTCATAAACCATAAGATTTTATAATATTTTTTGGAGATTGAATGAATGCCATCAAGGAGAACTTTGCCACTATCTAGTAATGTAATTGTCCAAAATTCAGACTTTAACTACATAAAAGATTTGACGAGTGTCAACAAGCCCTTAATTTAAATATCAATGCTTCCATCTCTTTTAAAAACAAAGATTTTGTCTTATTTTGAAATCTATATAGTTGTGTCATGTTCTTGTACTAGTACAATAATACCATTTCACACTAATTATGGAATATTTACTATTTTTGAACCATTTGAGGTTGTTTGCAGTAATAATTTTTTTCTAAAAATGAAAATTTTAAAAATCACTTTTTGAGAGACAATTCTTAGTTTGTTAAATAAAATAGGATACTCACTCCATGCTATGACTATTGTCCTATAGTACCACAAGATGTAAACACAAAATGCCCAAGGAAGCAGCTACTTGGAAGATGTCAAGTACAAGTCAATATATCATCTTCATGCGAGACTCATTTGCCATAAGACTTTCTATTTCACTCTCTATTTTAGGCTGCTTCTCTCCTCGAGCACCCAAGTTATTAGATAAAATTTATATACTCCATCCATTTGCTCATCTGCTCCCGAGCTGGGCCAAATCCTCCCCTTGCGCCTACTCTCGTTAATTCCCCCTCTCTTCTCTCTTCCTTTGTATCACTATCTTCTCTTTTTTCCCACTCTTTTTTAGCTTGTCAACTTCAGTTGCTCGCCATGATCACAACTTTGTACATAGATCATAGAAAAACTTTGTTATGCCTATATTGGGTCAAATCCATGATTTTGAGATTCAAATTTCATAACTAAGGTTTGTAATGACCAACAAACAAACAATATAGAGGAGCACACAACCAAAATAAACAAAAACTTTGTAGTATAGTACTAAAGGATAGCAACAACACTTGAATCACGGCATAACATCACAAGACGATAAACATCACAAACATCACGATCAAATGTAGGCAATGGAGAAGTGTTAAAGTAAACAAGCTAAAGAAGAGTGAAAAAGAAGAGCGAAGAGCGAGTTGTAGGAGGAGATGAGTGCGGAGAATGATTGGAAGAAAAAGAGCAAGGAAAGGGTGCGGAGAATGTCTGAGGAGTGAATAAGAGCAGACATAAGATGAGGATTTGGCATGACCTCGGAGGAGACAGATAGAACACACAAAGCTCATCCAACAACCCTCCATGATGTTAGCATCAATTTTTGTGACATTTGACTATCATTTTTACTATCGTTTTGACCACCATAAAGTAGTTGATTTCTTTTAGATGGCATTTATCCAATCTCAAAAAATATTATGATATTCAGTGATTTTTAGCTTTATGTACATATAAAATTTACATAAAGAAGATGTTAAGTGAATTTTCTATGCTTCATTTCTTATTGAAATGGTTTATATTTTTAAAAAAATAAAAAATTTAAAAAAACTTGATTTTTATTTGAGAGTGTGCCGTCAAAAATTTAATTATAAAACATAAATTTATAATGATCAAAAAATGTAAAAATTACCATTATTAAAGTGTCACATTCTAATCCATTACAATATATTTCACCTACAAATTGCTAATATTCTTTTACTATTGTGATTATATTGATTAATATTTAATTTTCAAAATATAAAAATATTGTAAAGTGAAATAAATCTTTGCAATTATACAAATCTAAAGAAGGGTAGGCTCCTTTAGGGTTAAGCCTAAATTCAAGCCATGAAGAGTTTTCCGAAGTGTGAAAGCCGTCCGTGTATCGTCCCCACATGAGATACTGCATTGCAGCGACAGAGAAAAGACGAAACCAGAGGACTATGACAGACTATGAGCAATCAGTATCACACAAATTTGTCCATTTACGAAAGAAATTGGCAACCTAGCTGTGGAATGTAAAGCTTTGACAATCATTGGAAAGAGACTTTTCTCTTCTGTTCGAACTTGTTCCTTCGCCAGATCCAAGCACAGCTAAAGCCTTCAGTGTTAAACATACGTATTTGCAAATCTGAAGGTGACGCCGTCACGAGTCATACAACACAACAAGACAGATAGTCATATGAGATCATATAGTACCCAATTCAGGTCTCAGCTTTAATGCACAAGTATGGTCACTTCCATACAACAGAGTCTAAGGACATCAGTTGGCATAACAACTTATCTCAACCAGCATCCCAAACATATTAAAATGTTTGGCCTTGCATCACCAGTAATTGGAATTGGTTGACTCACATTTGCCAGGTTCCTCACTTCTCAGTAGTACGCTACGACACAATACAACAGGCTCACCAAATCAAATATTAATCCGCTCAGAGCAAGTCAAGATTTGAACATCAGCAATATCTGATTTGTTTCTGGGAGGCACATGGTTTCATCGTTTTCAAGCAGGTACGTTAGCTCAGTATTCAGTTCACCTGTTGCTTCGGTTCACTCTGTACATGGAGCTTCTGGGTTGTGATGTCACCAAAGATAAGTTGGCAGAATGAGTCACATCCGTCCAACCTGTGTTTGGACTGAGCCAGTACCCAATGTTGCCTCAGAGAGCAGAGATTGATTTGATCATCACCGTCCTGGAATGGCGCTCGCGACCCTTGAAAGACCCTCTCGCGGTTGTCGTTGAGCAGCTCGGATGAGGAATTTTCCGAAGGAAGATACTTCATTGAAATGGTTGGTTGTAGATACCTCATCCTCACTAGACTCGATGTCCTCATGCTCTTCAGCTATCTCATGGAGATGGCCCACAAGAGTGAGATCTTCACCATATAAATCGTTGTGCCTTGGTTCCACCATGAGGGATGATGGTAGGGAAGGATCTTCTTCCGGTTCACCAATTTGCTGAAACAACGGGGTGTGGGGGCTTGGCAGATCCTGCAGATAGCGATGCAAAAGTCAGCAATGGTGTCCCTGGTGGTATATTCAACAACGCAATAGACCACATCCAATTCAATACTTGAGAGTTCACCTGCTATCCAGATTTTTTTTAAATAGGTTTTCAAGGAGCAAACCCAAAGCATAAGCCTGTTACATGGCAAGGAATATAATGATAACAATATGAGGAATATGAGGTGCCGCACAATACGAAGAGGATAACATAAGATCAAATAATAGAGTAGGTTTTAACCAATGCTAGGGTACTGAAATTTAAAGATTACGCTGCATAAGCTCCGGCGTGAGCAAGAGATTCTGGAGCATTCGAGTTGTGCATACGAATCTTTCAGAACAAAAATAATCTATCAGCAACCAACAGAATTAGGGTGAAAACAAGAAGAAGACTTTACCTGAAGCCATGAAAGTACTGTGTTATATGACGTCCTCAAGCGCTGATTCATATCCTCAGGTTTCAATATTTCCTCAGGCATCCCCTCAATCACCGTCTCTGAGGTGAAACCAGAGTCATACACAACTTGTGCAGTCGGAATTACAGTGGGCTCAAGATTAAACCTCAGCGCTTTTCGTTGATCCACAGACTTCTTGACCCGAGGATTTTTCAGCCTTGAATCATTCCTTGCAGGGCTACCTAATGCCTGAGATTTCTGCCCATTCTCAACGGATTTGCTTGGAAATACCTTGCTACTATTGTTTAACGGACTTCCAAGCCCCTTCACCCATTTGGACCGTAACTTGCTATGCCAATGTACAGGACTCAAATCAAATGTGCCCTTCTCCTGCTGCTTCACATTCTTTGGTCCCACGTTGTCCTCCCAGATATTGTCTTCAGATTGCCGGTTTGCCGAGCTCAGGTCCTCCAGAAAATCCTCAACCGAGACGGCATCGTCACCCACTTCTTGGATCACTCTTAAAGCTGTCTCTTTGGCAATTCGATCCACCAAAGGCAAGCCAGCTCTTGAATACTCCACCATAGGGCTCTCATCTGCAATAATTACACTCTTCTTCTTCCCCTGGCTGCTCCGCCGTTTCGCATGAAGCGCAGTCCAATCTTTCATCACACCTTCAATATCCTGAATAGACTGTTTGCGAGGAGCTGCAAATGGTTTTGAGTTGCCAAACGTGTCACCTTCCCCATCTCGGACATCAAAGGAAGGGTGTGACTTCCTGAAAGGTTTGGCATTATATTCATACCTGCTATGATCCATGCTTGCACCAAACTCCGTGATGTGTCCAGATAATTGCTTTGAGTGTTGTGTTCGCTTGGCGATGCTGGCTATTGAGCCGATGATGGCAAGAGCCTCCTTTGGGAGAACTGGGTCAACAGTGGGGACTTGGTACGTCGTAGAAGTAGAGAGTTCTGAATCTGCAAGAACGATATCCAAGTGACTCTCACCACGCCAGACGTGAGTTAACTTTTTCTGTAAGCAGGTGGGGCAGACGCCTTCGCCAGCGGGTGCACAGTGCGGGTGTTGCTCACACTCTCCCATTGCAATAAAGACATTCCCCTACCTACCTATCCAAATTGTCTCTACCATTAGCATATTGCAAAGAATTGCTCTCCTATGCAAATCATACTCGCCCTCACGAGTTCAGAAAAGACTATATATGATGTTTGGTAAGAGTAGACCCGCACCAACTTCAGCCCTTACTTCAACCGACTCTCCATAATCTCAAAAAAGAGAAAACATCCCAACCCAAACTCCTACCGCCTTCACATGTAGAAGAGCTTTTTAGGTTAGAGAACAAGATGGCTTCAGTCCCAGAACCGACCAGCAAAGAAGATGACTACGACGAAAACCTCGCTGCAAGATCAAACTCTAAAGAATTGCGATCGAAGTCATACACCCGAAAGGACATCCACTTGCTTCACATGAACTGAATCCGCGCCCTGTAACCTGGGAAGCTTCAAACAGCTCATCAGTGACGTCCAGGTAGCACAACAGCAGGGATTGGGGGCACAATAGCAAACAGCCCAGCCTGTCTGCTCTCTCAAACTCCCCCCTAAAAACTCCTCATTTACCCCTCAATCCTCAACGCACTAAACCATGAACCACCCACTGATTCAAACATCAGACGAAGAGATGACCCTCCGACACAGCAACCAGTACCTCCATACCACACACGTACTCCAAAGTGGCTCCTGAGAGAAAAGTTCCAGGAAATAAGAAGCACAAATTCTTGCAAAGCTGATCATATGCCGAATCAGCAACACCTGGGATTGATATGAGAAGTACCACCACAGCTGAGAGCACCGAAGTCGCCAGTGATGAGGCGATGGTGATTGCAGCAGCCGGGCCATGGAGAACCAACATAAATTTATTAACTCAGTTACAGAATTACCAAATCTTTCCGTCTTTCTCTCGGTCAATCTTCCGCGTGCGCAGCCGAGGACTGACACCGAACTTCGAAGAGTGGTGGTGTACTGTAGAGCGAATCCCACTTGTGGAGTGGTGTAGCTCCAGATGAGTCCTCTCCCTCAGCTGTTGCCAAATGACGGCTGTAATTTTATATGATTTTATCTGAGTCTGTGTTCTACACGTGTAGAAGGTATTAGTTCAACTAAAAGATCAATGACACCAGATGTTAAAATTTCCATGAATTCTTTTGAGTGAATTTTCAATGGCAGTAACTTAGAGAACTAGGACCGTAGTTGATGTTTAGGTGAAAAAATTCATCGTGAACTTTTTAATGACTTTCACTGCCTTGGGCATGTAAAATATGCACGAGATTATTCTAGAATATTGTGAGTTTGAAATCAGTGTGATCCGATTTAATGAGATGGCTGACTTTATTGACAGGGCCTACAGATGTAGTTTATATCAAAGGAAAAGTACCAAGTGTGACTTCATGAAAGTATTACTGTAACTACATGAAAGTGTGGCTTCTGTGAATCGATCTTCAGGAATCACAGCGAGCTGCTTTTCTACTTGAGGGAGTTTGTCAATGCCAGCCAGTTGAGGATTCAAGGCTCCATTGAGTTTTAGAAAAAGTACACATGCAGCATTCAAGTGATAATAAGTTCAGTGTGCTTCACAAGTAGGTCACATTTAGCCATAAAATTACTGCTTCCTAATAAATTCCAGTCTAATGGTCGTCGCTAACACTTCGACCCTTTAGGCTTTACATCAATACAAACCGTTTTCATAATTCACACATGCAGGAAATAATCCTATAATATTTAGCATAAGTCACCAAAATCACTCAACGAAAACTAAAACCAAAAATGCAAAATCCAGTCAACACCAAACTGGGTAGAATTATAATAAAACCATGTCGGTGTCTCTCTCAACATCTCCACAATTTGCTGATCCCCGACCCATCTTCAAAAAAGAAGAAAAAGAGAATACAGTTATTTCAACAATCTCATCCTCCAGAGGTCGGTCTTCGGCAAGAAAAGCCAGCTAACATACAAATAAGTTAATGCACATGATTTTTTTTATTTTTTTCTTTTTGACGCAAGGAAAGAAAATTTATTGCCAGAAATAGTGTACAAGCCCTCATCAGACCGAAGGTCCAGGGTAATGCACATGATTTCATGATTCCTTCAACTCAACAACCAAAAGGTTCTTGGTGGCCCATGTTCATCACCTAATTTTTGCCTCTTCCGAATTTGCGGCGAATATAAATAAATTATTTACAACTCAATTTGGAATAATCCTTTTAATTTGATAACGTTGGTCCCACCGTCCCACCCAGTCAACAGAGTAGGTGCCAGGCGTATCGATGTCCATTGTCCACTGGCTTTGAGTACACTTCACAACGTGACCGAAGTGGCCTCTAAAAACAATGGTGGACGTTCTAAAGTTGGTGATCAGCACTTGCATCTGTTCGGAGTAGCTGTACTTGGGGGAGTTTCATTATTTTAAGATGCCTGGGCATCAAATGGGGTCCAATGAAGTGCTAAGTTACAGTTTGTAGTGGGGCCGTGTGAATCGGTTACCTGCCAGAAACATGCAATGCACTTTAAAGCTAAAGCAAGTCAAGCCGAAAGCCTAATATGCTGGGCAATGCTTCCAGATCCCATCCCTCCAACAGGATAAGTGTTGCAACAGTGGAGCTTCAAGGTCTGAAGCTGCACGATGATTTTATTTTTTATTGTTTTGGATCCCTGCACGATGGTTTGAAGGGAAGGGCAAATTGCAATGAGTTTTAAGGGGCGGTTTACACTACGGACCATGAAGATATCCCAAGAGAATTAAAATGATTTCATGGTCACGGCTCTTGGTCTAGAGCTGTGACCATGAAAAAAAAAATCATTTTTTAAATGTCTTGGTCACTTGTCATGGTGTAAAGTGGATTTGGACCGGGACGACTTTGGGCTAAATTTTTCAGATTTTGGCCAATCATTGATTTTGTGCCCAACGGTCCCCTTGTTTTCCGTCGAGTCGACCTCTTTAGGGGCGGTTTACACTATGGACCGTGGACATTGACCATGGCCCTCTAAAATCTGTGATTGGCCAAGGAAGTTGTCCCGGTCCGACTTCGCTTTACACTACCTTGAAAAAAGAAGATTGACCACAAAGTTTGAGGTTACCAAAATGTGTTATTTTCTACCTAGTGGATAATGTTTCATGGTCCAACGGGTTTTTTAGTCGAGTCGAGGTAAAGAGGTCGACTCGACGGAAAACAAGGGGACCGTTGGGTACAAAATCAGTGATTGGCCAAAATCTGAAAAATTCAGCCCAAAGTCGTCCCGGTCCAAATCCGCTTTACACCATGACAAGTGACCAAGACATTTAAAAAATGAGTTTTTCTTTTTCATGGTCACGGCTCTAGACCAAGAGCCGTGACCATGAAATCATTTTAATTCTCTTGGGATATCTTCATGGTCCATAGTGGTAAACCGCCCCTTACCTCGACTCGACTAAAAACCCGTTGGACCATGAAACATTATCCACTAGGTAGAAAATAACACATTTTGGTAACCTCAAACTTTGTGGTCAATCTCCTTTTTTCAAGGTAGTGTAAAGCGAAGTCGGACCGGGACAACTTCCTTGGCCAATCACAGATTTTAGAGGGCCATGGTCAATGTCCACGGTCCATAGTGTAAACCGCCCCTAAGGTAGCGACACCCATTCCCGTGACTTTAAGCTAATTATCATACTCCTAAATGAACAATATGAAAAGTAATTATACCGTTGGAAAGGCAATTAGATATTAATTTAGAATGTATCGAAAAAGTCATGAAATTATAAATATTGTGTACGTTATCAATAGTCAAAGTCAAAATTGATTTGCACATGTTGACTGTGTCTAAATGGCCTTGATTCCGTGACTTGGAGAAGCAATTTCTGCCATGAAAAGTTCTTTATAATAGCAAATTTCTTCAACCACCCAAGATCAGAGTCACATCGGATTGAGGTGCCCTGTATGCAAACGGAAACGGGTGCAGTCACGGGAATGGGTGTTGCTACCTTATAGGTGATGAGGAACTCTCTGAGAGGTTCAGATCCATTCGTGGGATTAGGCACTTCATTTTACTGTAAATGAGATAAATTAAACCCCTAAAGTCAAAATGAGCCCTCACAGGGTCAATTTGACTTTGGTCAGGTCAGGCTCTCAGTTACTAAATATAGATCGTACAAACTTAACCCCTAAAGTTCTGAGGGTATTTTTCTTCAAAACTGCCTCAAAACAGCCCCTCTTCAAAGCAAGGTGAATTTTGCAAACTTGGGGTCTTTTAGTACATCTAACCGTAAGATCTTGTAGCTAACTTCTATGTCTACATGTCCACCAAATCTCACACACTCATTCCTCACCAATTGCAAGATGATAACGTTCAAAGTAGAAAAACAAGTTTTTTTTTCCCTGCAGAAAAAGAGGACAACAGAGTTTTGAAGGCCCAAAAAACCATTTTTTAAAGTAGATATGGAATGAATCTCTTCATTTATTGCTCCTAAGTGAGTTAGGTACATGTCCAAAAAATATTATATTCAAAAAAGTTGTGGAAGGTTTCCAAAAGAATCATTTTCCGCTAACAGGTATGCTGAAATTCACATACAGAGGCCGTTTTTTGACAATAAAAATAACATATGAAAAATTCTTGGATTGGAAAATCCAACAGTGGAAACATGCTCTATTATATTCTCTATAAATATATTTTATTTTTTTTGAAAAATAACAAAATCTCAATTTTGGTGGAATTTAAAAGTTTGCCTTGGGCAGATTTTGGCAGATTTGGGCAGTTTTGGGCAGAATTTGCTGCATTCACAATGGCTTAGAAAATTTCAGTACCTACCCAACGAGCAGCGTTTGACACTTAAACCCTCATAACTTTTGCATCGAGTGTTGGAATTGAAAAAAAAAAAAAAAAAAAAAAAAAACCCACACGTAGCTCTCGTTATGGTATACCTTCAATAAAATTTTCATAAAATCTCGATTAAAATTGCAACTGAAGGTACATGCCCAAGTTTCAAAAACGCCCATTCTAGCACAATTGTCCTTTAGGGGTTAATTTTCTTTTGGAGATTGTGGAATTTTTTCATACGTGTCCAATAAGACCATTCAAGCTCCAAAATTCCTTATACTTTAGGAGATATACGCAGTCAAAGTTTGAAAGCATCATTAGGACATGCTGAAATCGCCCAAATCATGCTCATATATC